>JAOVVG010000044.1:23609881-23636800 GCA_028566375.1 Leptodoras nelsoni | reverse complement strand
GCTGGTCCAATTTAGCCATGAAACCTCCCACACTAAAATGACAGGTGTTTCAGTTTCATTGTCTAACCCCTGTATCTACTTACTTCCTGTCCTGCATCTGATTTGATGACAGTCCAGAAGGTATTATTATTAAAAAAAAAAAAAACAAACGACACCAAGTCAAGTTGATTTTTAACATTTATTTTGTTAGTTGAATTCTTATTAAGGATGAAGGGAAATGATGGTCACACAAAGGTTGTGTTTTTTTTTCTTGCACATGGATTCTGAAGTCAGTGTTTTAGACAACAAAAATATTGTTCAGATCTTTAGACAAAGAAGAAAGGCAAGGACATCTACACAAGGTGGACAGTGACGACCACACACCCCTCCTTCATTTTCCAAACAGAATTTCTTCTTATCTAACAGCAAATAAAAACCAAATGAAAACCTCCAACCACTCCAACCAATTTTACACCACACCCCCCCCAAAACAAAAGCAACAAATAGATATAATTATATATAGATTTATATTTATATATTTGCATTTGTAATATATTTACTCTTTAAAAATATAACATCAGTCTAGTGACTAACATCTGTACAAACTACAAAAATAAAACTTTTTTTATATAAATAATTCATATGGCATGACATACATTACAAATAGAAGTACAGGACCCCCATCCCCTTGTCTTTCCTTTCCGCTATCTCGCCATGCTTCATGTGCTTCATGTACACGTATACCATGGATCACTTGCTTGACTTTGTGTTTTGTATGTTTTGTTGTCTTTTAGATTTCAGTAGCTACATAGTTTTTTTTTTCTGTCACAAAAAAGCTGCCACTTAAATCTAACGTTTCCCTGGGTTTAACCTGGCAGTGTTGTGACCAGTAATGAAAAACACTTAAAATCCAAGAGACAGAAAAGAAGAAATACTGGCTTGAATGAGCTCTATGAGTGATACACTGGCCTAGCTGGAGAAGCCTGCAGGAGAACAACCTATTCCACCATTTGCACAGGACTTCAGCCATGTATTACCTCTAAAGCAGCCAAAAAAAAGGAAAAAAAGAAACCTGACCTCCTTTTTGTACTTAAGACAATAAGATTCCCTTTCTTATCAAGTGGGGGAAATGATCATTCAGTATTGACCATATAACTGACCTGCTATATCTCTCATAGCTTCAGCAGGAGCATTATGACTTACTCACTGTATAGCTAATGATAGTTAAAAAAAAATCTCTATCTGGCTGCTCCTTAAAGTATTCAAGTGTATCGACTGCAAATAAAACAAAAAAAAAGGTCACGTGAATTCAGAATACCGAGGACGTGAATGTCATTTGATCCTGCTGTCCTCGATAGACAGAGGAGACAGTGGGAGCTATAATATACTGCAGATAGAGGAAGCTTTTAGGACCACAGAAGAAAGTGTGTCATTTTTCATCACTGTCCGATTAGCACAGAACTACACCGACGTAAGATATACAACTGTATATAAAATAACAAAGGCACAGTGGTTGCTGTCAATAAAATAACAGGTAGGAAGAAAAGAAATGAATTATTTGTAACAAAAATGGATGGAACATCTCTACGTTTCTACACGTTACAGTGCAATCAAAGACAAGACGCCATCGAGGAACAGGGCGCAGTGGGAGCTCAGCGGTTAAAGGTCTGTGTTAGGGACTGGAAGGTTGTGAGTTAAAATCCCTACACTGCTCGACTGTTGGGCCTTTGAGCTAGGCCCTTAAGCCTCAGCCACTCAAACTGGATTCTGTCTCTCCTCTAAGTCACACTGTTTGCCAAATAAATACATAGAAATGTAATGTAATCTGGGAACGAGCTGAAGAGTTGGCAGTGTAAGAACATGTTAAGGTAATGTTACAGCTTACATTGAGGAGGGGGTACTGCGCATTTTCAAGGCAAATCATCTCATCATAAATGATGTATAGCAGCAAAAAAAGAACACTGACCTTTCATTTTCAATAACCTAATATTTAACTTCTCTGAATTTTTACATATAACACATTTCTTAATCTTTACAAAAGAGCAAACGAAGCCTATGAATCCACTTATATCTTATATCTGACTTTGACAGAAGAGAATACACAAGTGATACAGTACTCTTTTAAATAGTTTCCCCTCTTTTAGTATTAAAATATATATATTTATAAATGTATAATTTTAATATCTTTTAAAATAAATCCTCTTATCTGTGAGGTTTATGTACAGTTCAGAAAGACAGAGCATAGGGACCTCCCAAAACAGCCAGAGACAGATTCCAGACAAAAGGGTTTGTGGGATTGTGTGGGTGACGATGTGTGCTGTCTAGCAATCTTTGGCTGTTTGGGTCCATGTACCACCTGCAACACAGACAAAACAGAACAAAAACCATAATTAGAACCTTTGGTCATTTTTTATGGTTCTACGTCATCACTTGATTAAATGTACAGCATGACTTGATATTGCTGAACTGCAAACAATTAGTTAACTTACCTAGACCCTGTTTAGCTTGATGCTGGTTGTTATCTAGGGATTCCAGATCTTGTAGCTGCAAAGAGTCTCTCTTGGAAGGCTGATTAGCTCTCCCATAAGTTTGTGAAGTCCTATTAGGGTTCTCAAAAGAGTCCGACATGCTATCCTCAAAGACTTCATGTATGGTACCCTGATATGACCCCGGCAGATTGGGGTGCACTGACACGGTTACCGAGGCAGTGGCCGTAACCATGGTGACAGTGTTGTTTGGCTGCTGCAATGTATTGCCACTATGGGGCAGAGCTTTAGTCCTGCTCTGCTGTGGCCCTCTGCCTTGCTGTAGCCTGGGTCCACAGTGAGTAGTCCTAGCTTGAGAGTATGCACTGTCATTGGGTAAAGGTTGTCGCCTGGATCCCTGGTACTCCGGCTTGCCATCCCACTGTGTGATCTGTGAACTGATGGAATTTACTGCATTCTGGTCTGTCTCACTGGGAGAATCTTTTGGGCTTGTTGCAGGTGGAACTTCACTATAAGGTTTCACCACCTAGGAAAAAACAGATATCAGCTTAGTGACCACAACTAACAAGCAGTCTTATCACTTTATCAACTTTATCCAATAAAAGAAACTTACTGTGAGCTTAGGAAAAGATGGGTTCTTGCTGGCCTCTAGCAGTATGTGAGACGTTGGAGGCTGCATAGGTGTGGCTATGTATACATTTCTGTCACAGGGCTTGTAGTCCTCGTCACCAATCCCAGATGTGTTGGTTGTTTCAGAGTAGTACTCAGAGTCTGAGACATCAGCGAAGGCCTGTCGTGGTACTCTGGGGATGTGCCCAGCATAGTAGCCATGGTTGTTCATAATCCTGGGCATGGGTTCAGGTGAGGGACTGGAGTGACTGCAGGCATTATTGGCAAGGATGACTTCGGCTGGAGGGCCCATGATTGATAGCAGAACAGGCAGCAATACCAAGCCATTTAGAATTCCCAACAATGTCAAAATGGCCAGCACTGCAAAAAAGTACCTTTGGGGGGAACAAAAGAGGTATGCACATTTTACTTAACGAGAACACACCAAAAATGAACATATTCAGCCTAAAGATGACATGGTGTGGCTATTGTCAAAAAAAGGACAAAAAAGAAAACAGTGGGTTCTTAGTTGCATGTTGCTGCCCTCAACAACTTCTCCCACCATTTCCTCTTGCCATGTCTTCTCTCTGGCAAACTGACAAAGCTGGAGAGAAATTCCTACGCTCCATCTTTGGCGCAAGCACTCTCTTTTGCTCCCTCTGGGAACCCTCATCTATCACCACTGGACTGGCACTTCCTGAATAAGTGTGTTTACATTAGTGAGCGGATTCTACACGTCAGATACACTCACCTCGTTCCAAAAAGCTCGCTCTCTCTCTCTCTCTCGTAGCATACTCTTACTAACCCCCTCTGTTTCATGGCCACCAAGCTGCTGCTGCTAATGTAATTTGCCTCTCAACAACTTAATATCCCATCTCACTGAGATCCTATTTCACGTTAAGCAAGATATATCACCTCTGTATTTATACTGGGCAGGCCAAGAACCCTTATATCTCCCAAACCTCTAAGCCTTCCTCCTCCTACATTCACTTCAGAATTAATCACACAACATCAGCACAGGTCTCTACTGCACAAGGTCAGCCAAAAAACCCAAGCCGAGGAGCCAAAGGTCAGAGTAAATGATTTCCATGGTCACCAAATCCATTATAGTCTCAGAATTGAGTGAATCTGGTCTATAATACACCTGGATGTAAGTGAGTAAAAGTTCTTCCTCTGCAGAAATACCATCCTCTGTGCCCCCTAACCAAGGACAGCTGCATGGCCTGGAAGTGACTCAGGCAGCATGCGTGTTTGGAGGTGGTTTTGGAGGTACAAAGCCTCACCACTTGGTGATTGATTATGAAGCCCTACAAGGGTGTAGCTCTAGGTAAGTTGAATGAAGTGCTCAGTAGAGCTGCTGCCATTGTGCTGTGTGCCCTGACCCAGCATGCTCGTGGAGAGGCACTCATAATGGGCTGCAGAGCTACAAGAATTTGCATCTCTTGGTTTCAGCTCATGGCACCAAAGAAAGGCTCGCCCCTCACCACAAGAAAGGGAGCAGGAGAAAATTAGAGAGTGCTTCAGTTAAAAGCTCAGACATACAAAGACAACGTAACTCTTCTAGATGTGGTTCAGATATCTGGAGGTAAAAAAGGAAAACAGTCTGGAAAAATAAGGATGTGGATTCTGGGTCTTTAAAGCGTTCCATTTAACAATCCCTGCCACACATACACGTCTTCCCTTGTGTCACACCCAACAAAACAAGTTCGTTTCTAGAACATCTGCTAGGAGCATTCAAGTTTTTAGTCCTGATCCACATTAAAGTGGGGTTAGGAGTGGTTTCTGATTATTTCTCCAAAGGGAAGTGTATTACCTTGATTCCCCTGACAACTGCACAAGACAGGCAGACTCAGGCTAGAATTCTGGCTAATTAAACAAAACTGAAGCTTTCTCTTCAAGTATGAACACTTTTTGTTTGCAGCTACCTTTGTCCCCACAATGGGCCCCGTTCATACCTAGCATTAACATGCATCCTGGGTGTGCTGATCACAAGTAGACAGCAGAGACGCATAACCATTCACACTTGGTATTACGAATGGATCTTCAGTGGCCACTTGTTATCAGATTTCCTACATTTCCACTGAAGAAAGGCTGTCATGCACATTTATAATGTCAGTCTCCGGCACATTTATTTACGGGCAGAAATAACCTGCTAACTATATGTCATGTACCTTTACGGGCTGTTTTAAAACATTTTAATTTTTAGTTTTTAATTTTAGCCAGAAATGTCCTGCAAATCATAATCAATTGCTAACAAAATTTATAGAGATGAAATCATGAAAAAAAAGTGAAATAATGAAAAGCAGCTGCTTTTGATATCCTTGTCTATTAGCCTAGTGACGGACAGCTGTACCGTTCAGCAGGATTTACAAACAGTCTCGCAACGATGACATTTTCTGGCTACGGCACAGTCAGACAATCTGACACAGTCGGTTAGTTTGTGCTTCGTTGCTGCCTGGGATGCACCGAGATGCGCTTGTGTTCACATTACACATGTTATATGCGACAAGTGCGTATGCCCCAGACTACCGCAGTCTGAGAGATTTGACCGCAAGGCATTGCCGTACTTATTGCTGCCCACTTGTGATCTGATCACCCAGGATGCATGTTCATGCCAGGTTTGAATGGGGCCGGGTATCATGCTTTCATGCAGGTGAGGACAAGCAATTGGGGGAAACGTCCTATGAGTGAGGCAATTAAAAATGCTTGTAATATTCCATGAAAACACATGAGTTATCTAGAAGTTTTTTTCAGTCCACCTTTTGTTTGTGAGAGGCAATTTGACTCCCTCTTTCCTGTATACATAAAAAGACTGGAAAAAATAACTGTTTATTTTACTAAGTCAACATTCTGAAAGTTGAGTGTAATTTATTAAAGTTGAAAAAAATATAGAGGAAGAAAAAGCTAAAAAAAAAAAAAAAAAAGTGAGAAACCATCCATGGGCCCCATTTGGGTTAGACCTCCAGAGTAGACCTAGTGTTAGGAATTCTGTTGTTTATATAAACTGTAATCTTTTCCATTCCGAGTCAGGGGTTGGAAGGGGTGGCTCCTTCTGCGAGGGGCCGCTGAGCTTGTTCTGGTGTTTATTCAGTGTCCCACCGCCAGGAGATGTTTACAGGACCGTATTTATGCTACTCCCCAGCTAGAGGGCCTGCTTACTCGTGCTGTCTCTCCTCCACCCTTTCTCTCTCCCTACGTCTAAACAGGACCTCCCAGTGTGAATGCCCCAATGCTGGCACACTGCAAATGGTTTGCTCCAACTACACCACCCCCACCCCCTTCCCCAACTCATTCTACTTTACCACTGTCCTAAAAGGAACCCCCGTTCCCAAACAACCAGACTACACTGTTCTTCCTCCTTTCCACCTCCTCTTTATATAGCTTTGTCTCAATCTTTAGGGTAAAGAGGAAAAAAGGAAAAAAAAATTCCTTTCACCATCTGACTTCATTCAAACTCTTGGAGAATGTCTGAATAGTTGTGGTGCCAAGAAGCCACCCTGGGGGTATTTAGATTTTTTTCAATGTACTTCTTCTCTGTTCTACTCTCTTCTCTAACTAAGCCATTTTTATGTTGTGGGTCTGTTTGAGGCTGCTCTCAAGGTTGTGGTCAGGATCCAGCAGAGCCCAGATTCAGCAGAAAAACACTGCTATTTGCTCTTTTGGGAGCCAGACATTTAAAGGAGACAGGGAAAATAGCAGGTCAAAGGCAGTGCTTGAAGGCTTTTTGAATTTTGCTCGAGGCATTCCTGACCAGTTGAACCCTCTGATGGACTGGGCAAACATCCCTCTTATGTGGTGGCCTCTTTAACGGACCGAAGCTCTCAACCAGATGATTGGACATTTGATATACTCCCCAAGAAAAGGCTTGAGAATGTGTGTGTCACCTCCCAGTGGGTATTTACATGTTTACGAGCAGCTGTTGCACACCCTTGATGTTTATAACATTTGTTTTTGTGATGAAGCTAAGGCACTGGTTAAGGGTAGCCTATATTTCTAGAGGAAGAGTGGCAAGGCCAGGTGAGGACCCACCTGCACAGTTGTCCCTCCTGCACTAAGCCTGAACAGCAATACAACATCTGTTTCTTTGCCTAATTACAAAAATACCTAAAACTCTTAGCTTACATGAAAACTCAAACTTATAATAGAAGCCTTCCCAGCTCTGAACAGTTCTCAGCATATTTGACTAAGCGGGCCAAAAAATGTCACAAGCTTAAGGCAGGGATTTTATAGTCATTAGCGTGTAAAGACTGTCAATCTTACCTCATAATGAAGTCAAACTCCGAGCCAGCCAGCATGAGCACTCCAAGTAGTGTAGAGATGGCACCATCCATCACAGGTGCAAACATGTGCTCTAGAGCCACACTTGAGCGTGTGTTTCTGTCCCCAATGGCAGTCAGGAAGCCCTGCAGAGAAAAGGAGTGAAACAGCTAAGAGCCACTGCCTTAATTAAGAAATTAAACTGATTATTGTAAAATTGCTAACAATGTCTCCCTTACCAGTGCAACATGCACAGTGAACTCCACTCCAATGCCAACAGAGGCAATAAGGATAACCACAGGAATGGCACTCAACTTGATACCAATCAGGCCCATAATGCCAAACAGCTCTACTGTCATCATAGCCAAGATAAAAACCTGAGGAAGAAATTAAGACAGAGTCTTATTAAATGTGCAGCATACCAACAATCTTGAGCAGTCCTCTGTTGAGCAAAAGGTCCCACCACCTTGTATGGAATGTTTCCCAGTCATTAAACTTACACCCACCCCCACTTCCACATCACCCCCACCTAAAACTGCCCCATCCCAAAATCCAGCACTGATTGATGGGTTTAGCAGACCAAGGTCACAAATGGGCAGATCTGTTCAGTCCCCAAATATCTAAACAAAGGCAGTTTGAGGTAAAAGATTTAGGAGAGCTTTGTCACTCCTTTGCATTTCTTAAAAAAACCTTTTGTTTTGTTTGTGTGTCAGATCCCTCTGGGCAACCTGGCTTCCTCAGAGAAGTCTCGCACTCCTGGGTGACAATGTTTTTTGCGTATGAGCTTACTGATGCCCATTGGTTAGTGTTGCTCTAACTGACAGTGTAGAGAGTAAATTTCATGCACCCTTCTCAGAAAACATGGGCAGTTATGCTCTTTTGGACTCCTGGCCATGGATGACCGTCACTGTTGGGATTTAAAGTCACCCTCTGCTAAAATTCTAAGCTAATAAAGCGCCTACATTGGAAGTAAACATAAGTAGGCAGTGGACTTACAATAATGCCTGCTGTCCAGGGGTTGAGAAGAAGGATGGCACACACGAGGAAGGTGCAGGCCAGCACCACACTGACAGACAGCAGGAACCAGTGGCGCAAGCCGATGTACTGCTCCCAGAAAAGGAACGGATATCCATTGGGGTAGTTTGGGATGCCCTTGCGCATAAATTCTTCACAGATGGAGCGCACACTCTCAATGGCCTCAATGAAGTCTGAAGCCTGCCGGAGACCATTCAGGTAGAAGGGGAACTGGGCAAACTCCAGAGGCTCAGCAGCTGGGACTGGGAGAAAAAGACAGGGCATTAAGACACATAATCTGTTCACAGACATACAGTAGAATGGTTCCTCCAGTTAAAGCTAAATGAGAATGAGTATAAGGTTGACACTTACTACGTAGGTTCTCTCCAGTGGTATCATATTTGTCGTGGATCCATTCATGAGGGTGGGGATAGAAATTGGCCTGCGATGCAGCGTAGCCTAGCGGATCATTACTGACCCACACAGTCAGGTAGATGTAGAAGACCTCTTGGGGGATCAGACCATCGTTATCTACCAGGCGACGAGATGTCAGCTATGAGGGAAAACAAGTCTGAATGAATATTGGCTTCTACTGCTTACCTGAGATATAAGACATGCACTTAAACAATCAAACACTGAAAATCACATTTGCATGTACCTGGCTGTAATTGAATGGCTCTTTCTTAGAGCCAGTCTGAATGAGAAGTTTGTAAGCTAATGCTCCATCCTCAGTACCATTGCGGTAACTATCAGAGGTAATCCTGCCTGCTTCCCAGTCAGCATCAAATGCAGCTTGGAGTCCTATTAAAAAGAAAGTGTTATGTTAGCCAGCATACAAACCACAACTGATATTTGTCCAACACCAGCTTAGATGATTAAACAGGAACTTGAAACTCTGAACAGAGGGACTTTCTTAAGAGAGTTCATTATATGAGCTCATACCAATCAATACACACAGACATGTAAAATAAAATTCCTCTTCCTCCACTCCCCAAATTGAGGAGTGTGTGGGAGCTGAATAAACCAACCAGCGAGAGCCTTTCTTTCCCTTTAATTTAAAAGCCTGGCAACAGCTGAAAAACAGTTTCCTCAACCATTCTTTAATTATAGAGATCTCCACATAAAAAAGGAAATGGCATAGGGGACAGACCATGGAGAGAGAAAGACCCTTTGATCTGCCTTCAGTTTCCACTGCCTTTCAAAATAAATTGTATTCTTTTCACTCTAAACCAGGTTCTCCTTCCAGTTCATTCTGCCTTTTCTAGTCTAAGTCCAGGTGGAGAGGTCACAAGCAGGCAGAGATAACCTCTGACCCTATCTGATCTTCCTCCCTTAGGCCAAAGTGGGAGGGGAAAAATGATAGACAGGCTTGAACTCTCACTGAACTCTTTCCCTTACCTGTGGTCTAGTAGAATTTCCCTTTCCTATGAGATGAAATACCCAGTCCAAAACTGGATCATTAAGTAATAAATACTGTCTCGCTTATGGAAACACACATGTTAAGGACATAAAATGTTCATTATCTTTTCCCACCACAAAGCCTTTTCTGTCTGTGCCCAAATGATACAAGCAATGAGATGAGTTCTTACCTCTGAGCCAGTCATGGAAGTAGTGGAGCCACATGCGGGGTAGTTTTTGATTACTGTCTCTAACGATGTACTTGACTGAGTTGAAGGCATTGTGAAGCTGCAGGAGCTCACGCTGAGAGCGGGCATAGTCAAAGCCATCCATTGTGACCAAGTACATGTTGTAGAAAGAGAAGTACTTGAACTGGGCTGAAATGAAATCGTACTCCTTTGTGTCCCTGGGTACAATGTCTGTCAAGTAGAGGCCATCGTGGACCATGGTGGTACCATAGAGGCTAAGGCTTAGCAGTGCCACAAAGACCACCACCACCACTGTCTTTGTCTCAGGCTTAAGCAGCAGTGGTGCATACTTCTCTCGGGCAAAGCGGGGCAGGTTCCACTGCAAGAAGGGCAGAGGCACGCACTCACGTCCTAGTTGAGGCTCCTCTGATTGGGCTAGCAGGTCCCGGGTGGAGCTGGAGGGCATGAATAGCTGGGAGCCATAAGGGTCAGCAGCTGGTCTGGGTTCTGGAGATGACAGCACCACAGAGGGAGGGCTGGTGGAGATCTGAGATGTTGGCGGCAGAATGGTGACAATGTGCTGTCCGGCGGCATCACACTGGGTGAAAGCCTGCACCGTGGTGGTGATGTGGGTGCTGGTGGTGATTGTGGAACCAGCAAAAGTAGGGGTGGCTGGGCCATGAGGGTGAGCGTGGCTATCGCTGGCATCAGAATACTCCTGACTCTGGATCTGGATTACTCGAGAGGAACATGGGCTGTGCAGAGGTGGACACATAAACAACATTGACTTTCAGATT
Source organism: Leptodoras nelsoni (assembly GCA_028566375.1). Classification (NCBI taxonomy): domain Eukaryota; kingdom Metazoa; phylum Chordata; class Actinopteri; order Siluriformes; family Doradidae; genus Leptodoras; species Leptodoras nelsoni. The sequence continues at coordinate 23,626,072 of JAOVVG010000044.1, read as the reverse complement.
TAACATTAAGTTATAAAACATAACTGTAATGACTGACTGACTTGAACCAGGTTAGTATTAACCAGGCTTTTCTGACATATAGTGCATTCTTTGATGGCTACCTGTAGAAGCAACAGAGGATGTCCAGTCTTTTATCCTTGCGTCTATGCAAATCCAGACTCAGAATTGCAGGGAAGATGAGCAGGACCATAGCGAAATTAAATACCACCACAACAGCAGCCTGGAAACAAGTACAAGAGCGATTAAAAGAAAGGCACAAAGCTTTCATTTACAACACCCAACTCAACAGCCACTGTCTCAACTTGACAAAAAAATATACTCTTTGCATTCAAGCTCCCTTACTGTTTTAGTGCCCTGAGACTGAATCCTGGAAAGTAAAATATGCATCCTAAATCAAACAGCTCTTCCCCCTCCTTCTTCTCCACCAAACATAGTCGAGGAGCTAGTGAAAGGGGACTCCCAAGAATACGACTAGCCAGAGCAGTACTACCACCACCCCCACATCCCCCCAGTACACACAGCATACACACACACACACACACCCTGCCTGCCTGGGGCAGACAATATACTCCATATCACTAAAGAGCAGGACCACCCAGTGCTCGCTTGGAGAGATCAGAGAAATGTGGGTTGACAGCTTGGTGATATACTGAGTATTCACTCATCCTATTACGCTCTCTTCTCCATCTCTCTTCCTGACTCTGTATAAGAATCTGAGCCAGGCTTCGATTTTAGGTAGACAGAGGGGGAGCAGCCATAAACTTGCGGACAGAAAAAGAGGGATGGCAAAAACTTAACAACAGCCATCCCTTGCTTATTATGCATACCCTTCATTGACCTTTTCAGAGTGCTACTGTTCCTGCCAGCCTACCGAACAACCATCACACAGTGCAGATGTTTCTGGGTCTCTCACTCACAGATTCATGCACACACACAGTCCTAGTCGTACCTGCAACGAGAAAGCCCGGAGAGCAGGAATGGGCACTAAGGCTGCCATGAAGAAGGCGATCATGTTGTTAATAGAGGTGAGAGCCACACTTGTGCCAGTCCTTCTCAGACAGTCGCCAGTCCTTTCCTACGCACATACACACATATGCACAGAAAAAGAGGGAGCAAAAAGCCCGGAGTAAACACACAATTTATGCTCAGCAGCAGAACTAAACATATATTTTTCAGATATTTTTGAGTCAGTGACACAGCAGGGTTGTGGTTAGAGTATAAGAGAGCCTCGTGCCTTGAAGGGGATGTTCGAGCCAGTTTCAGTGAAAGAATGAGCCAGAAGGAACATGTCATCCACTCCAATGCCCAGCGCCAGAAACGGCAGCACCTGTAAAATATTACATCATTCTGTCTTAGAATCTGTACAAAAAAACAGTTATGAGAATCAGTGCTAAGCATTTTCAGGGATGTGTACCTGCGTAGTGGCGGCGTTGAAAGACAACCCCAGCAGAGAGCATAACCCTAAACCTGCAGCTACAGACAGAGCCACCAGCAGCACTCCAGCCAGCCCCACTGCCCCCTGACTCTTAGCACAGTCCCAGCGGAGCATGGTCACACATGCATAGGCCAGCTATACCCACATAAACACACAAGGAAAGAAATGCTGAGTTATACATCAGTGTCACATCAGCATTTTCGGTGTAACATAGTGGCTGTAACTACGACTTTACCATGAGCAGGTAGCCTCCTGCTACCCTGATGACACTGACGTCGGAGAAGGACTTCATAATGTCATTGAGTGTAGTTGTAGAAAAAGCATGGACGTTAGAAGAGGAGTTCTGGGGAATGCTTCCATGGACCACCTATCAAGAGATCACAAATGATCAGAAAGTACTACTAACCAAGCAGATAAGAAAATGTTACTATTAGTATGTTACTGTAATACAGATGTTTATATATAGTATAATCTCCATTCACTTACATAGTGTAATTACATTATTTTAAAAATAGCAGCTCACCTGATATTTTAAATGCTTATAACACATTAGCAACATAATGTGAGCCTGCAGGAAGTTTGATAAGCATAGAGTAATGAGCACAGATGCCAGGGTCAGGGGTCAGATGGATCAGATGAGATTACCCTTCAGGCTACTCCCATCAGTTCTATGAAGAGCCAACAACCTGAAGGGGAACTAAATACGCCAGTGCCCTGCCCCCTTACTTGCAACTCCCCTTCCTTATTTTGCTCACTATTTCTCTCGCTTTAACACTATTCCCTTATTCACTCAGTGTGCTAGGTGTCAGTTATCTCAAAAATGACTTGGACTCCGTTTACATGGCTGAGATTTGATGGAATTCAGGCAAACATTGAATATAGTCCTCCATTATTCCCCCCTCACCTGAGATCCACTCCTGCCCTGACCTCTATGGCAGGTAAATCCAGAGGCTAAGACATGCTCATCTATTATTTGAAGGCACTGGGTCAGAAAAATACCTCGACAAACTTTCTCTGCCAGGACTCCAGGATGGCAGTCGCCTTATCCTCATTCCAGTTGATGTCGTGGATCTCATAGTCATCCTTATAGTGTTCATATAGCTGCTTGGGGCTCATGAGGAGAAACATGGTCTGCAAAGCCTCTGCACTGCAAGAGGAAAATGAAGTTACATGAGTAACCATAGAAACAGCAAGACTGTAAATAGTAAGTTAGACATGTTTCTGTTATGTTCTCTGTATCTTCTCTATTACCCTGTATGTCCATTATTAAAGAGATGTTACCTTTTGCCTGCAATACTGTTTTGATTAGAGTTTATATATATGCCCATTAAAAGTCCTGCACTAGGCTGGATTCAGATTTGGAAACACAGCCCTCTCAAGCAAGGGGTTCTCAGAAATCAAGAGAGATTCGGTTCTGTGTGCATAGCCTGCCTCTCTCACCTCTGCAAAAAACCCTGTGAGTTCTTCAACCGTTCCCCCAGGATCAGCTCTTCCTGCCAGTGCATGAACTTCTTTGAGAAACCATGGCAGCCACCTTGTAGTTCCGTAGCAATATCGGGACTCTGGACAGGATAGCAACGAATTTAATTTAAAGACCTAAAATTTACATGGCATTCATGGCAATGTGGCACGGCAATCATTCCTCATAAATGGTCACCTGCTGCAGCTCCTTGTTGGGGGCACTGAGTGGGCAGTCTGGGTCTTTGGGATCAAGACAGGGCCGGTTCATGTAGGCATGGCCAACTTGAGCCTTGTCCAGCATCTCCTTGAAACCTTCTAACGAGGCAAACTGGCTTAACTCTTCCATGAGCTTTAGAGGGTCCAGATTCATCCACTGAATGTCAGGCATCCCCCTGGAGAATACAAACAGCATGCATGGCATGTATCAATGACTGCTTTCTCATCGTCACCATTCACTATTACCTGGTCTCTAGGCTAGACAACACTAGATTCTTGGTGATTTCATTTGGGCCACAGCCACAGCATAAAGTAGCGTTTATTATCCTATTACACGGCTAGGGCATAAAGCACTGACAGGCCATGGACTCCAGTATCTTAACGCCTGTACACAGAGTCATAACAATTACCTCCGCTCCCCAAACATCTTGATAAGGTGCCAGAAGCAGTGGCAGTGGGTCGAGCTCTCCACTAACCCATTATATAGCTCAAAACTGGTGCTTGCCGGGCCTCTGGGTAAAGAGTCTAATCCACAGCCTCCCACTCAATACCAAAGAGCCACACTCAAATAAAGTGAAAGCTCTACGCTGTATTGAGATGTCTGAAGGCTATATTTTAAAGGGCCATGTTTAGTGAATAATGAAGCCTCTCATAATGACTACCAGGACAAATTGTGCCAAAAAATGTTTTTTTTTCAGTTAATCTTATCATTTACACAGTGTCAAGTCTTTAAAAGCTGTCAAGATGAAGCAAGTGAGAATTAGTGGGAGAAAGTAATATTCTCAGCCTAGCCTTTCTTCTGGTTATATCCATTAAAATGATGCAAGCTCAGGTTGATATATGCACTGAGGAGAGTAGGGGGTCTTTCAGAGTGGCCAGTGCTGGCTGCAGAAGGGAGAGAGAGGGAATAGTGTCCTAACATTGGGCCCAGTCTCCCAATAACTCATGAGGAGTAGGTTCAAATAAAGCTGTGCCTCTCCCATTCCCACATACCAAGCGCCTTTGCTCCTGCCTGCAAAGAGAGCCTCCTTTATCTCCTATTTTTTGCTTGAGTGAACTGGCCTAGGTCCTTTTGTTTTTCCATAGATTGCTGCTCTTTGTTCTGTCAAGTTTTTCCTCTCTCTCTCTCTCACTCTCTCTCTCCCCATCTCTCTCTCTGTTCACAATTCTGCTTTTTAAAAACCCTCAAATTTACTGAAGTGAAAGCAAGAAAAGACATTAGCTTCACCCCTAGCTCCATGCACACACGGTGAAAGACAGTGGAAAAGAGAAAAAAAATGTTTGTTTGGTAAAGAAAAAAAAAACGCTAAGCCCTAAAATTTAGAGGCAGTGGTTGAAGCTCTGAAATTTGCAGTGGCCTGTTGAATGAACTTAAGATAGTAAAAACACATGTCCATTTATTGCATGTATATCAGTGCATAATATGATTTTAAATGTTATTCCTAAAGCTATAGATATCAATAGAACCGATAAAAACAAATGCACCATCTTCCTGTCCAGCCATTATGTGGAACATTCTGATAACTTGAAGGAATAGGTGCATAGATCAAAGTTTGCTGTAAATTTCTCACATGCTTCTCTCTTTCTTTCTCTGGGCCCAAGACTTGAATAATGCCCATTTTATTTGTTGGACAACTTACAGCTCAGAACTCGAGCAATTACCATGAGAATGCACAGTGTTACCCAGTGCTGACAAAGCTGGGGCCCCCTCACTGATGGACACTCAGTCGTAAACCGAGAGAATGCTTACCATTGTTTGACCAAAAGCATACCCCCCTCCACCCGCCTGGACACCCACCCCCGCCTCCTACCCACCCAGCAGCAGCCATCTCTTCTGTTCCCCCCTCTGTCCACTATCCATGAGGGCTTATTTGGCTGGCTTTGATAGCAGGATGGGCAAAAAAAAGGAAGGAGCCCCGTCCACAGCCCTGATGACAGCACAAGTCCAGGTGATGATAGAAACAAGCCCCAGCTTATCAAAAACCTAAACAGGGCTTTTGCTTGCAGTTTGATGTTCGAGTTGAGGAGAGGGAGGGGTCTTGTTAACAGAGTGTATATAACATTCAGGGAGTTCAAAGTATGCCCAGTCCAGCCACCTGAGGTTAACTTTAGCTGCATGAACCAAGATATGCTATGCATGGCTAGTATGTGCCAGTATGTGTGTGTCAGATAACAGGGTCATGCTTACGGTAAGTAGGCTGAGCCTCCCTGCAGTTTGGAGCCCTCCCAGAAGCAGTCCAGTGGTGTCACAATCATGCAGGGGAAAAGCCTGTCAATTATCTAAAATGAAAACGGAGCAATTTCTGTAAGGTAAATATTCATCAATATAGCAGAGCTATACCACAACAAAAGCCTGAGCAGGTATTATTATAAATGTATTATAAATATATTGCAAATAGTCAACGTGTAAATGTCATAATGGTAACACACCCTCTCGATCATGACGTTTTCTATTACTGGGACTCCAGATTTGAAGCAGATTTTGTTAAGATCCCAGGACCTGTGGAAAGAAATTGTTCATACATTATACATTAAAGCATTCCCCCTATTGTAGCAGAATCTCATGTCTGTTATTCTTAAAAAATGTATTTATAGCTGTTGAACTCACTTTCCATAAAGAGACACCTGGACTTTGCTGGCAGACATAGCCGCCTCCAGGTGGAGCAACAAGGCTTCCTGGGTAAGAATATCGGTTCCTTCCTGTTTGGGTGTCTGTATGAGCATCTGTGAGGTGAACACTGCCTCTTCTCCTTGTTTCTCCTTCGTGTAGCGCAATTCCCTGCTCACCCGACTGCCAGCTGAAAGAGTGGAAGAGACACAGACAGGAGGTCAGACTAAAACGGAAACCGTACCGAATGGACAATCTTGTTAGGTTAGTCAGTTTTTATTCCTGACACTTCCAATGCCAACTGTTAATTCCCTAAATGTTTATGCATCATTAATAAAGATAGATAGATATCTAATTAGGCTTAATTAGGCTCTGCAGTTGTAATTCCCACATATATCTCGCAACCAAGCAATCCCAGAAACAGATGTGCAGGTCACCTGAGACACTTGGTCTGGAAAAGAGAGCCAGAGCTGTGTAAAGTATATGATGCCACTAATGCTGTCCAATCAAGCAAGGAAGACAGGGCGTTGCCAGAGATGTCTTGTAAATTCTCCCAAACTGTGAGTGGCTTGACCAACCGTGTCACCACACACTGAGCCTGAGTAGCCTGGCCAAAGGTAGAACAGATCCTGGCCTCATCCTCTCCAACACTTCCACAACTAACTCAACCCACATTTCAATCGATCTGCATGTATGGGTACATTAAGTGCTAAAATTCTCCCCAATCTGTAATCCTGAACTATCCAACTATCAACCCAATGAACAGAAAATGCCACTAACACAGATAGACTGGATAGTGTCCCGGTCTGAAAGCAGGCGTACCCTCGCAGAACTATGGTTTCGTAGAGCCCTTGCAGTGTGTGAGTGTGTGTATGATCTAGGGGCTTAGAGAACAAAAGTGGATGATTGGACCTATCTGGAGGAACAGAAGAAAGAAAGACAGGCAAAAACACTGTTCATGTGGTACGCAGAGCTGAAATGAAAGACATCAAAGGGAGTGGAGGGAGATCTACAGTCCAACCCCCTAATTAACGAAGGCAGTGGTGAAAAGAGTGTATGGGGTAGCAATAGCTGTGCCAACTCCTCATGAAACACTGTGGCCCAGATCAGAGCCTGTCTGTATGCCTTTCCACGTCCCAGCACGCGATGACAAGCCTGTAGTGACTGGTCAACAAGCTGTGTTTTACCTCCCACATATCACCTAGGGTTGGTTACCTATTTTGCCTTGCGGCCAGACGTGAGTGACTTATGTAATGTTTGTTTAACATGCATGACCACATGTCTTACTGGGATAGTGTACAGTCAGTAAAAATGCAAATAAAACACAAACTATTCCACACACAGCGGTGACTTTATCTTGCACAGCTGCAAACGAATCAATTACAAGCACACAAACATTCAGTATCCTGTTCATTGATTGTCACTGGAAGTTCTCTTGCAATTGGTCTACATCATGTCAAACATTTTCCATGGTACTTTCCATGTCCCTTTGCAAAACAAAACAAAACGCATGCTTGACTTTATTTATTTATCTATCTATCTATTTATTTATTTATTTTGCCTTGCTGTTCTGATGCCATGTTCACATTTAATACATTCAGACATCTGCAGGAATCGAGCTGCAGTCCTTGGGCCTGTAATTACAGGGGCTCCTGAAGTAAATTATAGCTATTTGTGTCTGGTTCCTCCCATCTGGACCACCCAGATAGAGGGCCGAGTGAGAGCTGTTGCTCAGCCAGTCTCCAGATGGGAGCTCTGCTCTGCTCTGCTCTCCTCTCCTCTCTCTCTCTCTCTCTCTCTCTTTCCACCCACCACTGCTGTGTGCTTAAAGAGACAGGAGCGCACATACTTTCACAGCCAGAAATACAGCCACAGGGAACGGGAGGAAATGGGCAAAGGAGCTGGAATATGTGTTCGAGAATGGCGAGGTTTTAAGTACTCGGCTGCTGAGCTGTTTTCGGGGGATAGGTTTTCATGAAAACTGGGCTTTGGGCTTCTAAAGGGGTTTACCTAGCTTCCTATTACAAATCGGTTAAGAGCTAAGGAAGGACTGTGCAGACTTTTAATAGCAAGAAGTTCATTTAAAGCTGTAAAAATAAGACTCTATTAACATACTATAAAATGTGTATTGATCCAACAGCAGCCTCACAACAGCCACACAACCACCCCCCCCTCTCCTCCCCAGCCACCTCTTTTGTGTCCCCCATCATTTTTCACAGCCCTGGGAGTGACATCACCACCACAGGCCAATTATCTACCAGGAGGGTCCGACCACTGCTCCCCACCAGAAAAACAAACTAACCTCAATATCTTGTAAACTAATCATTTGCTTATCTACTGCCCCCCCCCATTTTTTCCCCTGTGATGACACACCAATGCTTAAAGCTAAATCCATTTTGACTGCTAGAACAGCTTTTCTTACAGCATGGCTATGAACGGGACTGGTGTGAGGGCCTACATTCCCAGCAGGCAGTCTGGAAATTGACATGTAATTAAGCATGGAGAAGAAGCCCTCTTCCTCCACGGGTCAGCCCTCTGCTGGACCCTGTCAGCAGTATTCTCTCAGCCGCCCGTTCCAGCCCATCCGACCACCCAACGAGTGTTACACTGTATCCTACAGTGTAAGTTAGAAGGGGCACCGGGCATGACACAAACATATTAGTTCATGCTTACACAGTTGCCAAATACCACAAACCATAAAATGATTATCCTTCAAAAATTCAAAAACAATGTAAGTAAAGAACTTAGAATTTTGCTGCAGAACTAAAATAATACTAAAGGAAATTGGCCTGGAAAATACGAAAAGGATCTCACTCCAGGATCATTCAAAGCGGCTTCTACTGTGTGTGTGTGTGTGTGTGTGTGTGTGTGTGTGTGTGTGTGTGTAACAGTTGCAAGTGGTGCTGTAGTGTGGCGTTGCTGGCACTGAGTCCTCACTCCATTATACCAGGCCACCTTCAAAGTGTTGTGGACCAGATTAGTGGGATTAGGAGGCCAGTGAAAAGACCCCTGCTGATTTGGAGGAAGTCCCACAAGGAAGACTGCTGAAAGAGACATTTTACCTGGTTCTGCCACCCAAGTAAAAAACTAGAATACTAATTTCACACACAACTGTGGGCCAGCAAGCACAAACACGTACACCAGCATAGAAAACCACCAAGCACAACCCACCTCTGTCTGCCATCTACACTCTTTGCCTTTGATTCATCTTATCCATTCCAGACTCCTTACTTCTATTTTTGAAGGCACACTATGGTAACAAAAGGGTCAATTTTGGCCAAAGGACAAATGTTTTTAGAAGCTACAGCTAGAGTGCAACTCTCAATCACAGACATGAATGGGACATCCCCGAAGGAGCGTTTGTGTCCTTCGCTACCGCCCCTGGGCGAGATGGAACCGACTCCACCTCTGGCATGGGGAGATTCAGTGCATGTGTTTGTCACTCTCGTTTCCATGCCTTTTTATATGTTTCCCAACACAGAGTGAAAAAACTAAAGAGACAAAACCCACTCAACAAAAACAAATGGATCAAGACTTTTCCCAGGCAGCTGAAAAGGAAGGGACGGATTCGCTTCACCTAAAGGAACGCTGCTTATGTCAAAGCTGGTTCTGTCAAGTGTTTTCTTCACTACAAGCGTGTTCTTAAATAACACGCTATTTTTAAGGACTGAAATAGAACCAAAAAAAGAAATTAAGAAAGATTACAAAATCTAAGCTCCTCTTACCATCTATTCAGACCTGATGCTTCTGTCGGCATTGACATAAATTTTCACTAGTGCTGGCATTTAGGCCCTGGCTATTTCCATATGTATAGCCAAGCCTGTACTAATTATGCTAATCATCCCTAGTGTTGGCTGCTGTGGAAAAATGCCCACATTAGGCACTCCAGTGGCTGCTAATGCAGCTTAATGTGTAGTTGAAACATACATTCATCCAGTGCTGAAAAGCAAAGGTTTTCCACATTGCTGGTCTTATTCAGACTGGAAATGAATTTACTGATCTCAAGAGCCAGTTTTATTCTTCCCAAGTTCGATTTTTTTTGCTTTACTCTAACCAAAGAAGGAAACATACAAAAAAAGAAGTTTTTTTGTATATAAATGAATAACTCTATATTGTCTAAAGACGAAGAAAAATATGGGAAAATGGACAGCCTCTGAGCAGTTAATGGGGAAATATCCAGAGCACATAGAAGTCACTGTAGCAAGAATAACATTCAAATGAATCAGTCCATACTGTGACCTTCTTCACTTTTATAGTTATGAAAACCATCTCACAGGATATACAGCCTTCTGCTCCTTCAGATTCTCAGTCGTAGACTGGGTTGCAGAAGCTCCTTCGGATTCTGCAGTATTTTGTCAGTGAAACGCTCAGCCAGATGCACTGATTGTGGTCAGAAAGCTCTGGGCCAGCTCTTTGCTTTGAAAGTGACTAGCAGAGCAGTACTAGGGAAAAGAGAGGCCTGCTGAATTGAGTATTCAACTCCTAAGCTGTTCTTGAGGAACGGAGCTGGGAGTCTGGGCTGTGGTGGGTGCGTGGAGGGGGTTGGGAAATGGAAGGGGGTGAGCTGAAATAAACATTTTCAACTGACCCAGGTTGACTCTGGCCTTGTTTGTTCTTTCTACTGGTGAGGTCCGAGTTTCTGCAACACGAGTTTATTTACGTTGCCGGGCTGCTTAGACCACTCGCACCATTCACATCTTATAATGCTTCACTCAGCGTCCTTTCTCTCTAAGCAGCCCCTAGATGACTATATTTTCTAATTGTTGGATTTATTTATTTTTTGGTTCAAAGCATGCTTTCCTACGGCACTTTGGGTGGCATGTAGAGAAATTGCACTGGAAAGGTTGTTCACGCTAATGTATAGTTGTTTGTTCTCCCACCATCCATGCTTTTCCGTAGCGTGTGGTGACTTTTAAAAAAAAAGACTCTTGGCCAAGCTTGCTACCCAGAAAGCCTTGCTCTCTTTTTTTCCATAATGTTTGCACAGCTTGCTTGTGTTGCCCATGTCTGTCAAGCACACCAAAACTGTGTCAAGACAGATGAGATGAATTAACCTTGGCTCGTGCACCAGTACACAAACATCTTTTTCTGTTTAACACATGGCGCTGTCCTTTTAGTCCAACGGACATTTTTGTAGGATTTGGGTATTGCCTATTTAATTCCTCACAACCCTTTCAAGAGGTTTGCATTAGTCATGTGATTGCACATGAATACACTTTGGTCTTCCTAGCCCACCACAATGGTATGGCTTGTCAATAACAAGCTGTTGTTTATCCTTCCTTCTGAAAGGGATACAGAATTACATTCTCTCATGTTGCTATATGATTGAAACAAGATGGTGGCCACCTCGGAGAGCCCGGGCGAAACGACTCCTGCTTCAGTCTCCTAACAAATTACACATATGGTGCTAAAGCTCCAAAGTGTAGGAAGTTTGAAGATAGCTCTGATAAAAACGCTGCTCTCCCCTGCCCCCAACCATTCACCCCACATTCTATTTTATTACCCCCCTTTTCTTCTGACTGACAATAGGGACCAGATCACACTTTCCCAAGCTTCCAGCAATGACCTCAGCCCTCGGGCAGACCATTTTTTTTTATAGAAATTAAATCTATTTAAAAAGACATTTCAATTTCCACAGCAGACGGCAAAAATAAATTTCACCAATTAGAAGACATTGCTGAAATAACAAAATCACCAAATGAAAAAAAAAACAACACACACACTGTAGTGACTGACGCTTAGGTCCCTGGTTCTTCTCTCATTCTTCATTAGATTTCAGAAAGAAAGAAACAGACAGTAGGCTCAGAGCACACACAAGGGACAGAGAGGGAGGATTCGCTCACTGTGCCAAGAGACAAAATAAAAAAAAAACAAAAACAAACGCAGCGCATGCAGGCTTCTTGGGTCTCCCACACTCTGTGGTTTCTCTTTGCACATCATTAAGGCAAGGGAAGCAATCACAGATGCCCGGGTGGTCCTGGTGGCCACAGTGACATTTGGGTGGGGGGCAGAGGTTGGGGTGAGGGTGTCGCTGTGACAGCCTTAGGGTATATGACGATCTGGCAGATGATCCCAAAATGCACAGCTGGACAAAATGCAAGCCTGTTCTCTTTTACGTATGACTTGTGCTCAGACAGCACTCTCACACTGCCTATGTTCCAAGCTCAGCACAGTAAAACAGAGTGGAAGAGTGAGACTCGTGAGTCCGTTTTGAATTCTTAGGTCCCGTTTTGCTGATTTACAGCTTTTTTCTGAAGCAGGTTTTTACCCTGGGGCAATAGGACATTTTAAAATAAACACCTGCAAACAGTGCAAGGATGAGATCTGTTAAAAAAATGCCTTTCCTTTGTCCATATGACTTTTGTATTTGTGTGTGTGTGTGTGTGTGTGTGTGTAAGAATTAACCTCTCCATGTTACCAAACCACTTACTCTCCATTCAGTGGTGAGCAGCTTTGTCAATGGGCTATTGGGGGAAACAACGCAAGCAGAAACTTTAGTAACATGGGCCCTGCCTCTTAAAGGCACAGCACCCTTTTATAGCATATGTGCCTCTCTCTGTGAGCCTTGTGCTTTATGTCTGCTTTCCATAGGTTCTCTAATTTTGTGACAACTCATACCCACCCACCAACCCACCCCCCTCCCTCAGTCCGGTATGGCCCGCACACATCACTCAGTATGCAAATAAAATACTATACTGTACTTGGGAAGGGTTATATTGTATATGCCTTCCTGCTTTCCACCTTGGAGTGCACATTTCAGGATAAAAAAACACCTAAAAGTAAATCAGTTCACTAAATTACATAAAGACCAAAACTTCCCCGTGACACACATTTCCCTTTTACGAAATCATGCGAGTTTAGTAACCAGATTTATAATATGCTTTTAATATGGCAGCTCCCCATGTCAGTGTGTGTATTTATGTCCGTATGTGTGTAACAGGTGGATAAACTTCAGCTGTATTCCCCTTTTTTTTCCTCCTGTCGCTAAAGGGTGCCTTTATTGTTGAACGGAATCCAAGAATAGTTAAGGACCACACAGAGAGCCGAGGGCGGGGGTGGGGGGGAGGGGTCAGTGCCTCCAAGATGGCTAACAATTCACACAGCCCATCTGTGCAGGGGATCAGCACCACTGCGAAAGCCTAGGGGGCTTAGAAGGAATTTGGCAGTGTGAAAACCAAATAAAGATGCCCGAAAAACGCAGAGATAAGTGAGGCGTGCAGAAAAAGAAAAAAAACCCTTAAATGAGGAAGAACAAAAAAACACGGCGCAAAGGCAAACAATACTGCCTGATGGGGAAAGAACAAGAGAAGGCTTGCATGTGCTAGGGGAAAAAAAAGAACACTACTTGTGCGTGACAGAAGATATGGAATTCCTGAGCCCACAGCCCGTGTTCAAAGACCTCGCTACTGCACGCTGCAAGCCCACAGTGGCTGGTGGAAAAAAACTCTCAAGAACTGTACAGCTAGAAGCAAAATCTAATTTCCATTCAGTACCCTGCTGTCTGTCAGCTTGTTTGTATAGCAGTAAAACAGGGATGCTGTGCCAAAAGTAGGCAGTGAAGCAAAAGGACTGGTGTGCGTGGTCAGATGATGCAGTCTCTCGCTTTTCCTAGACCCCCCACCACTTGACACCAGAATGTAACACTTACAAACAAGTTTATTTGGCTCACGGATACAATACAGTCCCCAAAGCCAAAAAGCACAGACTCACCTTCCACCCATAGCTGTTCGATGTCTGTCTCAATGGCGGCCACTCGCAGGCCTACCGAGAAGGCTCCAAACACGAGGAGTCCAATAAAAAGCACTTTTCCACAGTGTCGCTGAATATGACAGCCCAGAGTAAAGAGGAGAGCCTGGAACCTTGCCCGGAGCCACAGCGGAGCTTTCTGTCCCGCAGCCTTCCCCTGTGACACAAGAGAGGAACACTTAGTCATTCGGTCCATAGACACTTATTTCAGATTCACAGCAACGCCACACAAAGCCTGGATCTGTAAACTTTTAAAGCAGACATTAACACATTTATTTCGAAGGATTTTTGTCTAGTTATTATGCAGAAACTGAATCTCTCTAAGTTGCCAGATACGGGCCATACATTTATGCTCATTGCTAGTGAAACTTCTAATATACGTAGCAAAAATATGCATTTTTGTATTAGTGTTAAATCATAGTCAGCTGTTCTGTGACAAAAAAAACGGCACAAAAACTAAACATTCTGAACCGTATCATTCTCCTCAAAAATAGGATTTTCCTGCTTTCTTTCTACAGATATTTGTACATGTATGATGCACTTATATACACTTATTATCTCATGGATCCAACCTGACCTGGGTTAAACATCCAAAGCCCACCATGACCGAGTTAAACGTTACAAATGACATAAACTGATAACTGTTCCGCTCACTGAACCACCTAATAAATAACGCATTATATTATGGAACCACAAACTGAAGGCTCCTCTCCTGACCACCTCGCAGGCCCGGCGGCTTTTAAATCTAGCCAGTAATCAGCGCCTGTATGACTGTTTGGCTTGGAGGAAACGGAAATGGTGAATTCGAACTATCCAGTTTCATGTGCCAAGCAATTCAAACGTCACAGCTTGATGTGGACCACACACATGCACACATGCACACAAGCAGACGCTATGTAGGAGCAACCTTCCTTCATTAGGTATTGCGTTTCTCCAAACATTCCTTGGACGCTTTCTAAAAGAGAAAGGTCTGGGTTTATTTCTAAAGAGTGGACTTGATTTCTCTTCTCTTTGGAGGTACGTGACTTCTGATTGGTGAGAAGGTTTGTGAGAAGCTTTGATCCAGTGTACAGGCTTCACTGTCACGGTGATATTAAAGACAGTATACTGTACATAAGTATACAGGTATACTGTATATAAAGTCTATAGAGAGAGTCTAGAGAACAGAACAATGGAAAGTCTATACGAATAGAATTAAGGTGATAAAGTGGAGATCTGGTGCAAGAGCAGGCAAAAGAAGGATTTCTAATCGCAATAATGCTTCACTGAGTGTCTTGTGTCTGGCTGGAATGAAGCCTGGGTGCTGGTGTGCTGGAGGTTTGACACCAAATGGACATGGAAGCGCGATTTTGTCCCTCACACACAGACATTCAGTACGGAGTCGCACCGGAGCCGCGGCTGCGTTACTGCCTGATATAAGCACCGCGGTGCCGCAGCCGACACGCGCACATCTGCCTGCTCATGAATGGAGGCTTGCTCTCAGTCACGGGTCGCAAAACAGAACAGAACGGAAGCAAACAAAACAAAACAACCCCAAAACAACACTAAACAACACTAAACAACACAACACCGAACAGTCCCGTTACTTCCCCGTGCTCCCTGCGCGAGCGCGTTTGCCCGTGAGCTTCTTCTCACTCCTAACAATAACTAGGCTATTTAGACATCTGAGATTTCCCACGCGCAAGAACGAGCGAGCGAGGAGAAGCAGAACCAGGTGGTGCACTCCACCTCCACTCCACTCCAGCAAGCTTTCGGTCACCTTAGCGATCTGTTTGAGCGCAAAAGCGGCGTGGCAGTAGCTGGGTCTGCGGGTGAGGTCCGGGTTACCGGAGCGCGTGTAGCTCGGGGGTAAAACTCCAAACCCGTCGGCCCCCGTCCCTCTGGGAGCCGAGGCCATAGTCCAAACGAGACGACGAAGAGGCGAACAAAACGAGAGAAAAGCGCCTCAGTAATCCGTCAGCAGGAGCGAGCGCATCCGCCGCGCGCGGTTCCGGAGGTCGCTGTGTGCTAGTGTTCCGCTGAGCCGAGCTCCTCCAGCACCATGCCAACATTATGGGCTCGAATCCGTGTAGATCCTTCGGTCTTCATTCGGTCTGGACTCTGCGCTTTCGTTCTGCCTTGCTTTCCTTTCCTTCTCAATCAGAAGAAGAAGAGAGAGTGTGTGTGTGTGTGTGTGGTTCAGCGCGAGCTGCTCTTTCCGGCGAGTGTGGCCGCGCTCTCGCAGCACTTGAGCATTTGGAGGAAGGCAAGCCTCTCGGCCGAGCCTGAAAAAAAGCGCTTTGGTTTTGATGGAGCTGCGCTCTGGTTCTCATTGGCCGAAGGAAGAGGCAAATTACTTTGCAAACATCGCCTATTATTAGCTGCTAAGCAACAGCTCGCCGGAGCGGAGAGAGGGAGAGAGGGAGAGACCACCCAGGCAGAGCCCTCCAAAACCCGGAGGCGGGAGGGGCGAGGGAGGGAGAGAGAGAGAGAGAGAGAGTGGCACCCAAACACACACACACACACACACACACACACACACACACAGCCCTGTTGCACCTTTGCACTAAATACTACTGTATTGTTTTTTTTATATATATAAATACTACTGCCTTTATTACAATCTTCTACTGAAGTAGTAGAAGTACTAGTGTAGCACCCAAACACACACACACACACACACACACACACACACACACACACACAGCCCTGTTGCACCTTTGCACTAAATACTACTGTATTGTTT
>JAOVVG010000044.1:23488927-23500755 GCA_028566375.1 Leptodoras nelsoni | reverse complement strand
CACTGGTTTTGTGTAGATTAGGAATACTAGGGTTCTGGGACTTATAACGTCTAATAGGTAGTACATGGCTAAAATTCCAGCAGTATCACAACTCAAAGTACCTTGAATTCAGGTCTACCAGCCTTAGCATTGGATATTCCAAGTTAATAACTAAGCACTCTTGTAAGTCACTCTGGATAAGAGCATCTAAATGCCATAAATGTAAATGTAAATATGTGCTGATGAAATCCCACAATGCACTGCAATAGGTTAGTGTCCAAATGATGTCCCCTAGCAGGTGCAGTGTATATAGGGGGAAATAGGAGGTAGGCTGCCATATTGGGCCATACTGGATATTTTATTTTTACCAGTTTTAACAACAATACATAGTGGTACTTCTTGTTTATACCCAAAGTCCCACCCTTGCTTCAGTGGATTATCTCATCTGGATACTGATACCCTAACTTGCTTAATATTAGTAATGTTCCTGTTTCTTACATGGCAGCAGGTCATGATGCATTCTAAAACTTCTAGACCTTACTAACAAATGAAGTTAATAAAATCATGAAGAACATAAAGTGGAATGATGAGGTTGGAATAGAAGGCCAGTGCCTCACTATTTAACAAATCCTCTGTGACCTGAATGAAATATAATAAAACTGGTATAGTTAATTAAATCAACCTAAAAAGACCAAAAAAGCCTTGTCAGACTTATTGAATTTTTAAGATGCATAGAAAAAGGAGTTAAAATAAAATGAACAAGGGACAAGTTAAACTCACAGCAGCTTTATTTAAAAGCAAGTAATTGTCTGGTCTATCCGTAGGCCATCAGGCGGATGAAAAAAAAAAAGAAGCAGCATCTGAGAATGAAATGACCTTGAAAACCTACAAGTCACAAACGCCTTCTTTTGTGTGTGCTTTCTCCCAGAAAAAGGACTTTCTACATTAAATAAATCAACTATATCACTTGCCAACTAATAATAATTTGCATTTTAATATGATGGTTTGACATTAATTGTCTTCAAGCTGTCTGACAAAATGGATAACCCAAGATGTCACATGCCTCTGATGACTAAAGTCATGATAACTTTTTAAAAATGCATTATCTCAGCTGCTGCTGACGAAGGACACGATTCTTATAATAAAAGCCTCAGAAATATGCTTTAACAGACAAAAAGCATACACTTTATATGCCAGTCACTCTAATAGGAACACTTGTATGGCTGTGTATTCACACTTTTATCCAATCAACCAATCATGTGGCAGCAGTGTCGTGCAGAAAATCATGCAGACAGAGGACGGTATTCAATGGGAAGACTAGGTGATGTTTTTCCAATGTTCAACAGCTCAGGATCCATGTCCTTATATTCCTGCTCTGTTCCTTTTGATCTAAAAACTTTTTTATTCATCGTTTGTATCATTAAAATTATGTAAACTATGCAAAATAAATGGCAACACCACCTATGCACATCATTGGTTGTGTCTGCTAGTGCATATATGCGCTATATTGCCAAAAAGTATTCACTCACCCATCCACACCATTGAATTCAGGTGATCCAATAACTTCCATGGCCACAGGTGTATAAAATGAAGCACCTAGGCATGCAGGCTGTTTCTACAAACATTTGTGAAAGAATGGGTCGCTCTCAGGATCTCAGTGAATTCCAGCATGGTACCGTGATGGGATGCCACGTGTTCAACAAGTCCAGTTGTGAAATTTCCTTGACAGTCAACTGTCAGTGGTATTATAACAAAGTGGAAGTGATTGGGAACGACAGCAACTCAGCCATGAAGTGGTAGACCACCTAAAATGACAGAGCAAGGTCAGTGGATGCTGAGATGCATAGTGCACAGAGGTCACCAACTTTCGGTAGAGTTAATCGCTACACACCTCCAAACTTCATGTGGCCTTCAAATTAGCTCAAGAACAGTGCATAGAGAGCTTCATGGAATGGGTTTCCATGGCCGATCAGCTGCATCCAAGCCTTACATCACCAAGCACAATGCAAAGCGTCAGATGCAGTGGTGTAAAGCATGCCGCCACTGGACTCTAGAGCAGTGGAGACGTGTTCTCTGGAGTGATGAATCATGCTTCTCCATCTGGCAATCTGATGGATGAGTCTGGGTTTGGCGGTTGCCAGGAGAACGGTACTTGTCTGACTGCATTGTGCCAAGTGAAAGTTTGGTTGACGAGGGATTATGGTGTGGGCTTGTTTTTTAGGAGTTGGTCCTGTTCCAACATGACTGCACACCAGTGCACAAATCAAGGTCCATGGATTAGTGAGTTTGGTGTGGAAGAACTTGATTGGCCTGCACAGAGCCCCGACCTCAACCCGATAGAACACCTTTGGGATGAATTATAGCGGAGACTGAGAGCCAGGCCTTCTCGTCCAACATCAGTGTCTGACCGCACAAATGCGCTTCTGGAAGAATTGTCAAAATATGGTCCCATAAACACACTCCTAAACCTTGTGGAAAGCCTTCCCAGAAGAGTTGAACCTGTTCTAGCTGCAAAGGGTGGGCCGACACCATGTTAAACCCTATGGATTAAGAATGGGATGTCGCTCAAGTTCATATGCGTGTGATGGCAGGCGAGCGAGTACTTTTGGCAATATAGTGTATAAACTGATAGACATCTATTGATGCTCCTAGAGTTGTTTCCACTGTGAGAATACCAAGTTATCATGATTTTGTGATTTTCAATGAAGTTTAATAGTTGGAGCTCGTGAGATGGGTCATAGCATTTCGGAGGTAGAAGTTTGGGTTTGGGTTTTCACATATGAGCATTTCAGGGCCGTGACTACAAGAATTCGGGCAAAACCTCGAACTTACAACAGCAGTGTGGCTATAAAAAGACTCTGGGTGAACGTGACCAGCGTCACCTGGCAAGAATTGTTTCACATGATAGGTGTGCAATCCTGCTTCAAGTAACATCAGAATTCAAAGCTGGGGCCTCAACAAATAACAGTATGAGGACTGTGGGAAGTTTCCTTCCAAGATCTCTTGGGGTACCAAGTGTTAACAGCTATACCAGTTTTTCTTGTACTTCAGTGTATTATAAAATATTGATTTATGCACTCTTAAAACTAACTCAACCAAACTAAAGCTGATCAAGCTGATACTTGTGAGCAAGTAGTAAATACTGTTCTGTCCCGTTCATGTATTATTATTTTTGTAGGAGGTGGACTGCATGCTGGTTAGGGCAGACGGATCCGTCAGATCTCCTCTCGGTCGTTTGATACCGGACACAACAAGGCTGCAGCTGTTGCTCAAGACGAGCGCCAATGCTGGAGACCTGCTCCTCATCGCTGCCGGAGCCCAGGAGCGAGTGGTGTGTACTACATGCATGACTACACACTCTCATCATGCAGCCGTAATGAGACCCTTTCATTTAGCTTCATTAGCGCATCCAAGTGCAGCTGCTCAGCTAGAAATGCCACGCACTAATTCAATTCAACCTTAGAATATGACTGTGTCTTATTAATGTTTTTTTTCCCCCCGACAAACTGAAATTGGAACTGATTTCTCAGGCAGCAGTGTTTGTGTTAATTTAGCCCTTTCAGCTGACAGACAGTTGGAGAGAAATGACTGCAGCGCTGGATTAAAATCATTAGTAATTATTTTGACATGGCATGCATTAGTTTTGTCAATATTGAAATTAAAAGCAATAGTACATAACAATGTAACTTTTTTAAACGTTCTGTTAAATACTGTGCAGGTTTGCAGCAACGTCCTGCATGCTGTTCCTCCATACAGTATAGGTCACAAAGGAGCAAATTGACAATGTGATAATCAAATCATTTCATTCTTTATTTTTGTACGGCTTAACATTTCAGTAAGTAAAAGATTCGTGTTTAATTGCTTATTTCTGCTTCTCACATGGCTCCATCATAGCTTGCTTTCCTGAAAGGACAGCAGATGGTATGAAGTCCTGCCTAGTATAAAATAAATTCCACCAAACCATGAAACAAAATCCCTCCCTTGAGAAAAGGCATCACTTCACAGCGGGCCAGCGGATAAGACAGGAGTTTACAGAATG
Source organism: Leptodoras nelsoni (assembly GCA_028566375.1). Lineage (NCBI taxonomy): Eukaryota > Metazoa > Chordata > Actinopteri > Siluriformes > Doradidae > Leptodoras > Leptodoras nelsoni. Next base: position 23,496,737 of record JAOVVG010000044.1, on the reverse strand, counting down.
CACATTCAGTAGGCTTGTTGCATGGAATTCAATACAGTTGTCTGTACTTCATCAATCCCCCCTTCACATCAGTAACTGTGCCTCATATCGCTGTATTTGCTCTACGTTTGTCACTAGTGCGCATTCCTGTCTTTAATTTTCTAAACCACTTGCTATGTTTTTCCTGAAAGTGCCCAGCTAGTGCAGCTACACAAATTACACAGACAGCCACAGACTGTATTCCCTACCACCAATTTAACCACAAATGAGACGCCTTGCTTATTTTGACTCCAAATCATTATTCTTGCTAATAATTTCTGCTTCCTTGTACTGCTGTCCCTCAGATCATTTTGCTTTGCTTCATTTGTATAAACTCTGTTTAACATTTTCCCTGTTCAGCTTCTCGTACTGCTTTTTATTTATGCTGCTCTGCTGCCTCGCTGTCTATTATCATTAAAAGTATTTGTTTCTTCTCTGTAAAAGTTAATAATGCTCTTTGTTTATTTTAAAGGAAGCAGCTCAAACCTGCTTAGGCTTAGTATGTTAGTACCTGGATGTACCTGTTAGTCCCTGGATGTACCTGGTAGTATGTTAGTACCTGGATGTACCTGTTAGTACCTGGATGTACCTGTTAGTCCCTGGATGTACCTGTTAGTATGTTAGTACCTGGATGTACCTATTAGTCCCTGGATGTAACAAATAATAGTTTAATATTTAAAGAAATTAATTAGTAAATATTTATGTAAAAAAATAAGTAAAAATTTTTGTCATGAAAAAGGACAGCATCTATTTATGTACTTCTACATTTATTTATTTCATTAATTAACTTTTTTTTCTACATTCATTTATTTAATATAAATCATACACATAAATCCATGTAGAAAACCAGAAATAAATAAATTAATAAATGTAGAAATGTGGAAATACAGAAATAAATAAATGTAGAAATACAGAAATAGTTGTATGGAAACTCATTCAAGACATTTATTTTCATATGCCCCTTTTCTTGATAAAACTGTATTTATTAATTGATGTATTTCTATACTAAACTATTTATTTGTGCATTTATTTATTCATAAGTCATTTCTCGTTCCTCCGTAGGGTTAGGATACAAGCACAAAGAGAACTTTTTCCTTTGAATATTTTATGTGTCTGAGGGCCCAGAATACTTTTTAATATGATTTTTTTTTCCATTCCTCACAGCGTCCACTTCTGGGGAAACTGAGATTGCAGTGTGCGGAGCTGTTAGAAGGTCGTGGCGTGCCTGTACGTGACCCTTCAGTCTTTCATTTCCTGTGGGTGGTGGACTTTCCCCTCTTCTTACCTAAAGAGGATGAGCCAGAGCAGCTGGAATCTGCACACCACCCCTTCACCGCACCAGTGCCCGAGGACGCCCACCTGCTCTACACCCAGCCCCACAAGGTGCACCACCAGTAAATATGAATCCGGTATACTTGTATTTCAATATCTGTGATGTGTTTGAATAATTTACATAATATATTTGAGATTAACATTTTTTTCCCCCATCTCTCCTTTCATTAAATCCATCCTTGTTTACAATCCACTCCTCAGGTGCGTGGCCAGCACTACGACTTGGTCCTGAACGGCTGCGAGATCGGCGGCGGCTCTATCCGTATTCATAACGCGGCTCAACAGCGCTATGTCCTGGAGAACATCCTCAAGGTAACGCATTTGCAATTTAACCAACATTGCAAATTGCAGAGCATCTGTTGTGTTGCGGTTGTGGGGTGTGAGCAGGTTTTTCTAGAGCAGTGCTTCTTCACATGTGCTTAACACTCCCACAGCTTTGCACTGACTTACACCTCTGTCGCTGTGGTAACACTATATTCTATTTAAAGCTTAAACAGTGGGTTCAGAGCCAGGCAGAAGGCAGTCTGGCAGCAGAGTGCTTTTGTATAGGCATGCACAGTAGCAAGAGGATTTTTTCCATATGACCTGTTGTGTTTCTGTGAAACAATTTGTCCAAGCCTTTTTTTATATAGCTCATGGAACTCGTCATTACATACATACATACATACATACATACATACAGTACCAGTCAAAAGTTTGGACACACCTTCTCATTCAATGGTTTTATTTTTTCCTACATTGTAAATGAATTCTGAAGACTATGAAGGAACACATAAGGAATCATGTAGTAAACTTAAAAGTGTTAAACCAACCAAAATATGTTTCAGATTATAGATTATTCAAAGTCGGCACCTTTTGCTTTCAGCTTTACTCTTACACTCTTGGCATTCTGTCAATCAGCTTCATGAGGTTTTCACCTGAAATGGTTTTCCAACAGTCTTGAAGGAGTTCCCAGAGGTGCTGAGAACTTCTTGGCTGCTTTGCCTTCACTCTGCGCTCCGACTCATCCCAAACCATCTCAACTGACTGACCTTCATTTCTTGCAGTAATGATGGACTGTCGTTTTTCTTTACTTAGTCGAGTCGTTCTTGTCATAATATGGATTAGAACATTCCTCAAATAGGGCTATTCACTGTATACCTGTAAACTCTAACTCTTTACAACACAACTGATGTCTCAAACACATGAAGAGGGCGAGATTCAAGAAATTCACGAAATGAACTCTTGACGAGGCACAGCTGTTAACTGAAAGCCGTTCCAGATGACTACCTCATAAAGCTGACTGAGAAAATGCCAAGATGTGCAAAGCTGTCAACTATGCAAGAAAATGTACACTTGTTCATTTGTGCAATTATAAAGTCAGCCAAACATGTTACTGGATAGTTTCAAGATTGGAAATAATGTTGCCTAGTCTTTTATGAATCTTGAGTTGGTCAGTTTATTGAGCCTGTGCCCAGTGTAACCTCCGATTCCTTTTGTCATCATGGAAGAACGATGTGGTCGTCTGACAGTTTTAGCACATTAAAGATTGGTGTATTGTACATCCTGAGATGCTGTATTACTGTTTAAATGTTTCTGGTCAGCTTGAACAAGTCTGGCAGAGAATCACACATTTCCCCAGTCTCTTTTTTTAATGTGGGGTTTAAATTAAGTTGTATCTGCATGATTTTATACATCTCGCCACGGACTGGATAACTGCATGACCGAACGGGGTGTATAAATGTTCCTGTTAAAGTGGCTGTTCAGTGAATGTAGAATAGGATTATAATGCAGGTGCAATACAGAAAGTATTGAACCATGATCAAGAATTGTGGTTATGTTTATATAATATGGAAGTGCTAGTATATTTTGTGTGGCAATAACATAGCGTAATGCAATATTAATATTTCTGGACCTGAATAAAGTACAATTCGAGCATTGTGATGCTGCATTACAGGAGGACCCGCGTCTCCTCTCTCACCTTTTGGAAGCGCTGGACTCCGGTGCCCCTCCACATGGCGGGATTGCATTAGGTAAGCTCAAACCGTGACACCTGCTTCCCACTGAGATCCATCAGTTAGAAAAAAAATGAGGTCATAACAGAGCGGGTGTGAGCAAAAGATTTTTCTGAAGTTATCTCTCCACATCAGCCGCGGTCATGCTCCAAGCTAAAATTGATTGTCTGACAGAGATTACTTTGCCCAACTGCATCTCTTCTGAGAACTCAAAAACAAAATTGTGTCCATTTTTTTTTCTGTCCATGACTCCAACACAAACTTTCAACCAGTGCTGAAAATAAAGTACTAAACTGTGAAAGTGTTCTCGGCATTCATAGCAGAATTACCTTTTATTCTGCTGCTTCAGGTTTGGACCGGCTGGTGTCCATCATCGTCGGGGCTTCCAGCATCAGGGATGTCATCGCCTTTCCTAAATCCTTCAGAGGTCATGACCTCATGAGCCAAGCGCCTGCATTGGTACCGGAGGGGGATCTGAGGTCGTCGTACCACATCTCCGTGCTCTGGCCTAGTGCTAAAAATGGACAGGATGATAAACCCTGACTCTTTCGCCGTATATCATGTTCCTGAATCTTCTTGCACCTTGACTCTCTTTGTGAACGGAGGTAAGAGCAGGAAGCCGGCTCCATTTCATGTAGAATCACTGAGCAGTCACAGAGCTTTTATGAATCAACTTTTTCTGTTAACCTCCCTTTCAGATTACTGTAATATCTGTACTTGTGTGAACATTAAAGACATTTATGCTTCTCCTTCATTTGTTTCATTTCATTCAGCACTCCATGCTTCTGGATTCAAAGAGAAAGAGAGAGAGAGAGAAAGATGGAGAGAGAGAGAGAGAGAGAGAGAGAGAGAATATTCCAGTAGGGGGTAGCGTTGATCCATCACGCTGCACTTGGTAGACATCTTGAAGCAGAATGCATGCATATCTAACATTTCATGCTTTGGACTTGCCAGTAGAGCTTCAGTTGTCTGCCGAGGGCTGATGCTCATCTACAGCGTCAGCATACTGATCTCCCACACTCGGGCCCACATATTCATTACGCTGAGCATTATTTTGGGGTTAGACCTTGTGTGCTGGGTGAAAACTGAGGTGAGGTAGGGCTGCCGAATGCTGCCAGTTCTCAATTTAATGATGTATAGCGTCTTCCTTGCTGTGCTTACATTTTAGTGAAGAAACGACATGTTGTGATGTCGCGCTTGCCAACACTGACAGGCTCGTAAGCAGATGTTCTCATTAATTCTCCAAACACACAGCTAAAATGTGCTACCCTGTTTAGCACAGTGCATGAGTGAACTTTCTCTCTTATCAGATAGGCAAGCAGGCAGTGTTTAAGATATAAAACTCCTTGACGAAACCGAAACTGACAGCGAGGCTCTAAGATCAATTTTAATTCACTCATAGCGCGTTCCAGGAGTGATCAAATAAGTGCAGAACACGAGCGCGATTCAAGTTCAGAACGCCGTGTTCCCGCTCAACTGGTATCACCGGCACCTTCAATTTCTTCACTCTCAAACAGCCTAAATTAATCTCCCACACAGAGCACAAAGTACATAGCGGCACACAAAAAGGTCAGACCAAGGACTGTGAAACCCCACCCCCCTCCCCCCTCGCATGAACCACTTTGAGTTAGCACACGATATATGACTGTGCAGAGTAATTATTCTCAGGGCTTAATTTGTCGCTTTGGAAATCATTCACCATTTTGTAATTTCATGAGACGGTAAGCCAAGTGGATGTGATGAGTAGGAAGGAGCCTTTAGGTAGCTCAGTCATGCAGCGGGATAATGAGCTCGGATCTTTGTGTTCGGAGAACTCCCAACATTAAGCTTTAATCAAAGGGATATTTATAGCATTTTGATTAGAATATTTTATCCCTATTTATGAATTTTATGTCTCACATTTATGTTTCTCACTGCATTGTAAAGAATTCATGCCTGTTTGAATGTTGTTTGGAAAGAAAATTGCCATCTTGAAATGATGAACATCCATTATACAGGCTTCACTGTGATTGGCTACAATGACTCCAACTTTGACAAACTACTTTTCCTTGACCTTTGAGTCACTTTTAAATGTAGTCCGATGCATCCAAAGCAAAGGTCACATTGATTATCACAGTCTTAAGACCAGGCAGTGGACTCAGGAACGCGAACAAGGATGTAGAGCGTGAGAGAACGAGGCTAATTATCTGCCAGACCTACACCGAGGGACCCTAAAGGCACACACCAGCTTTAGAAAATATTTTCCTGCATTCAGAGACATTGTAAAGAAATTGTGCATCATTAATCTCTGCAGAGTAAACACATCCTTTGGTGTGCGTATGCATCTGCAGATAACTGTATACAGAAATTCACAATTGAATACACAAGTGAATGTTGCATAAAAGTGTTGCAGTGGGGAATAATAATAAACCTAAACGGCTTGTTGAGAAGCTAGCTTTGGTGTACCCGTAGCTGCTTTAAAAATGAAACAAGCTGCTCTTAATGAGGTGTTTGAGTTCGGTGAAATCAGGCCATGGAGAACTCTGGGTGAGAACTTACTGGGTGGGTTTTCCATGTAGAGTGACACTCTTTTGGTTGGTTGAATCTCCAGTCACAGCAGAAAAAATAAGAGTCCCTGATGCCCAGACAGATTTCCCACTGATCGCATAAAATCAGTTCTATGACTTGTCTATCCTGTTATAGGAAATGGAGCTAAAAAATATGCACCAAGCCATCCACCTTCTCTCCTAAACCTTAGAGGCACATGCTCTCAGCATTTAAGGGAATATGTGCAGATTTATCAATCAAAGGGTTGCACTTACATGGACATCCTCGCTTCGAGTTCAAAAAAGGAAACAAGGAGAAGTATTTTAAAGATACAGCAATTTGCCAGTCCTTGTTGAAGCTCATTAAGGCTGGTGTGCTAGTGGATCCCCTGAGGCTCCAGGAAGATGTGTTAATGACAGTGAAGGAGCAGTGGTCCAGCTTGGACTGTCACACATCCACTTATTAGTGCTTTCCTCATACATCAAGTAGGCTTGAAGTCGCCATGACGCAGTGGTCTTTTCAATTAGGTTTAAAATGTTTGGCAGCTTCTGGTGTAGTGACTTCAAATTAAATCAGTAACATATTTGAAAAGATTGTTGCAAGTAAAAATGATTCTCTGTGCCTGTTTTTCTGTGACGTTCTCCGTGTTAAGATTTTCCCAGCAGAAGTTAGAAGTAGAGTGGTTTTGTTTTCTTCTTATGCTCATTCTGCACTAAAACGCAATCCGGTGTGAAGGTAGAAACACTAAATTTAGCAGAAAGGGTACAGTACTCACCCACTACTCAGGCAAGTGATGGGTAAGCGTTTGACACTGTGTGAAATATACCATCATCCATTCGTGCCCTCTAGCAATTGCTGATTGCCTTTTGCAGGGAGTAGTGCATGGTAACTTTATCATGGAAGCTTAATCCCATTTAATAGCCACCATGATAGATGGAATCTGTCCGTGATTTCAGATTTTCATAGCTGATCGGCTCAGGCTTAATGAGGGGATTTGTTTATAACATAAAGCAGTGAGTCACATTTTGACCTATATTACGGAGTTTTACTGTGGAGGAATTTTTGCCCACTCTTCATTTACTGAATTGTTTTAATTCGGCTATGTTGGCGGGTTCTCAAGCATCTCAATGGGATTCAGGTCAGGCTTTTGTCTTTGTCCAAAACCTTAATTTTGTTTCTTTTGAGCCATTCAGAGGTGAACCTGCTTGGGTGCTCCGCATCATTGTCCTGCTACATAACCCAACTGTGCTTGACTTTTAGGTCACAAACTGATGGGTGGACATTCTCCTTCCATCAATTACGGAACCCACTTCTGATTATTGTCCAGGTCCTTTAAAAGCAAAGCAACCCCAGAACATTCATAACCCAATGATCATGTATAAACATTGGTATGATGTTCCTAAGGTGGAATGCAGTGTTAGCTTGTGTTATGCAGTGTTACCGATGTCTTCCAGGTTTAGTCTACAGAATATTATCCCAAATGTCTTGGGCACCATGGAGATGTTTTTTTGGCCAAGATGAGCCTATGTTAGTTTATGGTCAGCAGTGGTTTATGAATGGGTGCCATTTTTTGCCCCATGTCCTTCCTATTGTGGAATTGTGCATATTGTCCCTAACTGAGCCAAGTGAGGCTAGATGTTTGTCTGGGTTTTTGTGTAACCTCCCAGTTGATGTGTCCTTGGTGAAATTTTGGTAAGTGGGACAGTCCTCGGAAGGTTCACCACTGTTTGTGGATAACAATAATTATTGTGGATAATTGTGGATGTTTGTGGAGTCCCAGAGCCTTAGCAATGGCTTTGGAACCCTTTCCAGACTGGTAGATTTTAATGACTTTGATACATGCACACAAACACTCATATATAAATACAGTATGTACAGTACAGGCCAAAAGTTTGGACACACCTTCTCATTCAATGCGTTTTCTTTATTTTCATGACTAT
>JAOVVG010000044.1:23449962-23461568 GCA_028566375.1 Leptodoras nelsoni | reverse complement strand
CCAGGCTGGTCCAATTTAGCCATGAAACCTCCCACACTAAAATGACAGGTGTTTCAGTTTCATTGTCTAACCACTGTATGTATATATTTTTACACTCAAAATATCCATTACTGAATGTCTATAAATCTGAACATTGTTCATGGTACTACTACTATAGTATTATAATGCATGTTAAGAATATGTAACAATAAGCAACGCTACTCCAGTCAGTCCATGAAATTCAATAATCATTCACATGAAAATTGATTTAAGAAATAGCAATGTGTCTTTGCAAGTAATTTTATTTAAAGCTCTTTGCACCTCTATAAGCAGGTTTCTGTTTCAGATTTCATAAGCGTACCCGTATACCACACCTCATTCCCTGCTGCAAGGATTTCAGAAATTTTGCTTGCAGAGCTGAGCCATAACACATGATTCATGCCAGCCAAGAAGCAGCCCAGATGTCACTGTAGTGTATTTTCAGTGAAAAGTAAATGGCAATATATTGTGTTTATTAAGCTGTTTTATTTCCCTGGCTCACAGCTCTAGGGCTGGTACAGAGTTTATCACAACACTGGAAGTGGAAGTCATTTCCAGTGCTGACCTTACCACTATAAAAATGATCCATTTGGTTTTTAAAAAAAAAATATTTCTCTTACACTACTCACACACTCCTACAGTCTGTTATCTGTTATAAGCAACTGTCCAGGCTTTCAAATACATTTTTAAAAGTTCATCAAGTTTGACTTAGTTACTTGTGCTTTGACATCTCGGACAATTATATCAGCCAGCATCATTAAAATTCTAAAAACACTGGCTGATAATCATCCATCAATTAGACGCGTTTATGCTTTTGTGAATTATAAAGAAAAAAAATATGAGTGTTGGCAATTAAGCGACAGCCGATAATTTTTATGTGGCAATAATGGTCGAGCTTGCCCTCAGGCAGCGCAATTAAAAAGGTTATTGGAAAAAATGAATAGAAAATTGAGCTGAGTCCATTTGTGCAGCCACTGAGTGCATGAAAGAGACCGGATCAGTGTGGTCACATAAAAGAATCAAGGTTCAGACTTTGTGAAGATCCATTTATTTTCTGTTTGGTCTGTAGCACACTGTTTTTTGACACACCTTTACTTTGTATTGGATTTCTAATATATTTTGGGCCCTGCGCTTCAGTCTTCAGAGGGAACTGTGTATCTCGTGCAGGATGGAGTGACCTTTCCTATCTGAGGTGAGGTGTGAAACTGTAAAGCCCATTGATCTTACATGAACTGCGTGTGGATTGCTGTCTGCCTGTCATCACTTACACATGACGAGTGATGCTTCAGCAACAGCTTTGCTGCCCAAAGGGATTTTTGTTTGTTTTGTTTTGTTTTTTTTCACAGAGAAGAGAATATGAAGATGATTGGCTCAAGCTGCACAGTATTTTTTTTAAAACCCATTTTAAAATAGAGAATGGATCTGATAAATCGCTATATATAGTCCCTAATGACTGGCCCTGTGGTTCAGTGCTGCTGTGTGTCATAAGTAACATACAATAGGAGAGATTATTGGATGAATATTATCTCAGTCCTCTATGGTTTGATGATACAAGTGTACTATCAATGCCTCATGGCAGTACAAGTTTTTTTTATTATATTCTGTAAGGAAAGAGAGAAGAGGGGTTTATTTTGTAATCCCATCTTAGATTTCAATTTCTGTCAAAGGCAAAATATGAGGACTGCTGGGACTGGAGATTTATAAAAATCATCTCATTTACTGGATGCAGGTTAGCAGCTTCAGTTGAAATGACTACTGTTTTTAATTGGATACCACTCACTGGCTCTGCTACAGAAGGTGAGGTTTTTACGGCTCTTCGCATGGTTCACTGCAATTAACATGATTTCCATATGAAAGCTTGGCCTGCATTTTAAACAACAATAAACATTTTGCCTGATTATAGCTGTGGGCCTGCGTATAACACTGTTTCTGCTTTTATAGTCCAGAAACACCCCAATTTAGTAAGAAAAATGAAAGAGAAGAGGATTTGCTGAGTCTTAGTTCTGAGGGTTGGATCTTTTTGCATTGCGTTGGAGCGCTGAAGTAAATTTGCGCTTAGAGAAGATAAAATTAGTTTCGAGTTTTAACTGGAGTTGCTGAGATCTCTCTCTAATTAAACAAGGGATCTCATATTACAATAATACTTGCTTTATAGTCAAACTACTTGCCAGATATGTGCTTGCTGACTTCAAGAGTTATGGCTTCATTTAGCTTTTTTTTGGATGTGATCTCTTCTGGGTTTTTGCCAATATATTTATATATATATAGCACTTATGGTGGTCTTGCGTGTACATACTATAATAGCGCACTTTGTGTAAGATATTTGTGGCTCCATTTATTCATATCTCATTTTACCGAATTTCTCCTAACTTGAACTAAAAATGCTGTCCAATTAACATCAAATTTATCACAACCTATTACCAAGACACTATGCCATTGGTCACATATAGGCCGGTTGATTTAATGCAGCTTCTAAGAGTTTTATTACTGCAGTCCTGCTCTGAAGGGATTCAATCACAGGAGTCCAAACTAATAACCACAGCAGTAACTGGGTCTCACCGCTAAATTAACCTTCAGGAACCATTAAGTGAATGACAGTGATTATTGAGAGGTTTGAGAAAATGGCTGGGGCTAAACTGCATGAGGACACGAGGAGTGTTCTGTTTAAGAGGTAGTGAAGAATATGTTTAAGTTATATTCTTTACTAGTATATAGTATTTTTTATACTAATCTTATGGTAATTAACATTTAATTAACTTTCAGCAATGTTTCAAAGTTGAAAGCTGACAATTAGCAAGTGAGTGGAAATGTATCCTCCTGTGCATCTCAGGTATTCGTCAGAAGGAACACACAAAGGAAAAAAATTTTGGTTTTTGAGACATTTATTCCTTGCAGAACAAGGCCGCTGAGATCTTGCTTGGTGTTTTTTGTCCAAGGCCAAATTTATTTATAGGGAGTATAGTGAGGCAGTGATCACTGGGAGGGCAGGGACCTCTGATTCTGCATCCTGCCAGAAGTCAATTTCTTTTATAGTCTGCTGCCTATTGGGACAAGCTGCCAGTTGCTGGATTCTAGCATTTCTAGCCCCTGATACACTTCCTGCTTCTGTTCTCCTGGTACACACAGATTAGAGTGAGTAGGATATATTTGCAGAGACATGTTTCCTTTTTTGGGGTTAATCCTATAATCTTAGTTATAATCCATAACAGGGGTCAGATCAGCAGCAGATAAAAGATAAAAATGACTAGGCTCAAGAGAATGGGAGTTAGAGACACTAAGAAACCATGGGAATGTAAGACATATTTCAGAGAGAGTATGTCATGACTAGTCAGGATTTACTTAGATCCACAATGTAGATGATGCATGAGGACAGAAATACAATTGCATAAAGCAATGATGTTATACAGTGTTGTTATATGTTATATTTTTATAACATAAGCGCTGCATATACTTTCAGCATGTGTTTCTTTTGAAGAATTATTGGGCAATCTTTCTCTCACTATCCAGACAACATTAGTTAAGATAAAGGAGGATAATCAGCAAAAATGAGCAATATGCTAAATAGGGATGCAAGGAGGCAAATAAGCTCATGATTAGAAACCCAAATTTGCCTAGCAGTTTTAGTATTAAAGAGCTTCTCCTCCTGGTTGCTGAACCATTATCCAAGTGCTCTAATAGGACTTTTTGATCTCTGTGCATTCTGTCTGGAATACTAATTTACCCATCTGGCCAAAAGGAAATATCATTTCCATTTTATACTCATTTTGTATGGCCCTGTGCCTGTCGGGCAGTCAGTCTGAGCAGCATTCTGATTCAGTGTGAAATAGGTCTCTGACTTCAGGCCTCAGCTGGGTCAGTAATGAACAAGGAGATGAGAGCACAGGCCATACCACCATGATAATTCCTATGGATTCATTGTGATTGCTGTAATAAGACACACACATTGCCACCTCATTCTTCAGTTTCACAGAGTATGAAGCCAGCATTTCTCCAAGTGGACAAATCATTGAACACAGAAGGTGACATTTACTGACTCTTAAAATCATCTCTTTTAATATCCCTATATTGTTCTTGCTGCGCTTGTGTTTGGGTGTATTTGGACTAGGCTCTCATAAGAGAGGGAGCAAGGAGTAAAAGCTTGTGTATTGTTTTTGGCAGGTGCCATTATTCGGAGCTGCATGTGCTCCAGTTCAAGTTTTGCCTGGAGCGTGCCGTTTCCCAAGTCGTTTGTTGTTTCTGTAAACCATTTCAGTGTTATTGCCACGTTTATTCCACACTCAACATATTGTCACAATGTTCAAGCCTGAAACCCCAGCACCTGGTGTTCATCTCCCTGTGTGTTTCCTCTCCTCTCATGCAAAAAAAAAGCATTATTATTATTGTGTTCAAACTCATAGAATTGAAGGAGTATCCAGTTCAAGGGTGGAAGTTCCACTATTATTTAAATAGCAGCTATGACCACCAGTGGCCAATTAGGGGCACCATAATTTACATAACGCTGAGGAACCCAATCACCCAGTGAGTTCAGTTAGAGCAGAGCCCTTTGTTGCTTTTTATAGGCTTTTATTGTAAATATTTTATACTATCTCTATTTCAGTGCCATTGCAGTTCTTTTTTTAGCTCAGTGGCTCCAGGGCTGTCCTGTTTATTCAGGCAATGAGCATAATTAATGCTTGCTTAATTCAGCATGCCATCAAGGCAGACACTATTATATGTACTGTGTCTGGAGTGATGGTGTTCCCGTCACACCTCGTTCATTACCTCTGCGATCCTTGTGTCCTTGAGAGAGAACACAAGAAAGGAGGGAAAAGGAAAGGGCTTAGAGCACAGTCACTGAAAAGCAAATGCTTCTCTTCTCCCAGAATATCCAGAATAGTGGGTAACCTACTGTAAACACTTTGTGGGCTGGGAGATGTTGGAAGAATTAGGAGAAGATTTTGTCTATGGTAATACATTCCTGTATGTATCAGAGGTGCTGAGGGGCTATCTATCTATCATGCCCTTCAGAATCATTGACACCCTTCATAAAAGAAAACAAGAAGAAAACAAAACCAATACAAATATGTACTAGGAGAAGCTATCCTTATTATCCATTACCTGGTGAAACCCAAAAAACTTTCCAGACAAATGAGACTAATTTGGCTTTTCTGACAGTTTGGTCACTGATCACCTTAATCCTATCATTTAATATTTCTATTCTGATGGGAGTGGTCTCTTCCAGGATAACTCCACCCCAACCACAGGACATGGCTCACTGAATGGTTTCCTGAATATGAAAATAAATATGCTTTGATCTTCATAGTCACCAGATCCGAACCCAATTAAACACCTATGGGGCATTTTGCTGTGACAGCACTCTCCATCACCATCAACAAAACAATGATTGAGTGAAAAACGTTTTAAAGAATGGTACACCATCTTTGTAAAATCTATACCAGTGTAAGGAAACTTTCTTGTTTTTTGTATATTGACTTTTTGTCTATTCCACATTTATAAGGAAATACTCCATATTTCATGAACCAAAGCTCTAATTTTAACTCAGAGTACTGGGAGTGAACACTAGAGAGCACTCTCTCTCCTCTACACCCTATCAATCTTGTTTGCTGACATCCTTTGATTTTTGCCCACTTTCATGACAGGAACATATAATTCTGCAGGCACTGCGGTTGAGATATGCCTGTGCAGTGATACATTTGTTTGAAAAGTGTGGCACATCAAGACTGACATGGGATGACAGACTCTGTAACAGCTGGTTCACTCTCTGGGAGTCGGAGGGAAATTACATTAGGTTTGTGAATTGGTGGAGATGGCTCATAATGCACTGAGCATAGAAGAAAAATACTTCCGCCACAGAGCTGTTTGCTGTTGTAGTATTAGTCATAGACACATGCACAGCTGTTACGAGCTGCCTGCCAGCCTCTGCAATTTTGAAAATGCAAACACTCAAGAGAACAGTTGCTGGTAATGTTAAATACAGAGAAATAAATAAATACAAACCCAATTTCCAGAAAAGTTAGGACACTTTATTAAAATGCGAAAAAACTGAAATCTGTTATTTATTTCACTTAAAGATTTATTTAACATACAAAAGGACATGAGAAGAGTTTCAGTGTTTTCAATGACAAACATAATTCTATTTGTTAAATATAAACAAATTTAGAAATTGATACCTGCAACACACTAAAAATTGAGAATTGAGGCTACTAATTGTTGAGGCTACTAATTGTTATGCAACTGCAATTTTGCCCATTCTTGCTGTGTACAAGACTTGAGTTGCTCAAGAATCTGTGGTCAATGTTGTCTGATTCTTCTCTTCATGATGCTCCATACATTTTCAATAGGAGACAGATCTGGACTGCAGGCAGGCCTGTCAAGCCACACTGTTGTAGCTTGTGCCTGGAATTGTCCTGCTGAAATAGACATAGAGTTCCTGAGAAAAGACATAATCTTGACAGCAGCATGTGTTTCTCAAAAATATTTCAAATATATGTACAGATCACTCATGCTGTAGGCACTGATACAAACCCATACCATCAAAGTTTTTGCATTATTATTCCTAACAGTCTGGGTGGTCTTTTTCATCTTTGGAATGTAGAATCCAATGTCTGTTTTTCCCAATAACAAGCTGAAACATGGACTCGTCATGGAGTTTTAGGTTTCAGGTTGCATTTCTTGATTCAGTAGACAATGATTTTGTACTCTTGAGCCCATGTCCACATTGGTTTCTCAAACAATACTGCATGTGGCCATGCACATTCAGCAGCAGCTTCCACCCTTAGCCTTTACGCACCAAGATTTCCCCTGACTCCCTGAACCTTTTCATGATATTATGAACCACAACCCATCCTTGCATGCAAAGACAAAGCTATTGATTGATGCTCCTTTTATACTAAAACTCCTAAACTACTAACTGTGGAACCTTCCCATGTTACTTTTCAGCTTTACTTTGCCTCTCTCCCTCCTTTTTTGAGCGTGTTCCAGCCATTGATTTCTACATTTGTTTATATTTAAAAAACAGAATTAAGTTTATTGTTTATTGTCATTACTGACACTGAATATCTTTTCTTTGTCAGTTTGTCTATTAAACAGAGCTACAAGTGAATTAACAAATTACAGATTTCAGTTTTTAGTGCATTTTTAGGAAGTGTCCCAGTGTCTAGAAATGGGGTTTGTAAATAAAAGTGTGCATTAATTTGCCACAAATGAACGAATTTACAGACCCTTAAAAAGTATTTCAAGGTATGTACTGTATGTTTAAAAAATAACAGCACCAATGCTGAATTTGTATTCACACTAGTATTAGAGACAGGTGCTTTGCAAATGCAAAAAATGTCTCATTTCAAGCAGTATTTTTGCCTGTCATTTCCTAAATAGTGGGTGAACCAATCTCTACAGCAAGGGTTTTTGTGTAGTCTTCACAGACCGACAGGCCGCTATGTCATGTAAAAGGTCATGTTTGCTAATAAAAAGCTGGCGGTCTCAGTATGGTACTGACATTTGGCACTGGCACTGCCAAGCACTTAGTGCCAGGACTGAAGGGAGACAAGCCACAGAAGCAAAAGGGTACTCAGGTGGAAAGCTTGCCATCCATGGTGGCCTTTAAAATTGAACAGGTCCAGGCACGAGTTCTATCCTAATTGAATAGCATTTTTCGATAGTGTACCATGTTTTAAATCTTTTGGTAGGAGCCACATAAAGACACATGGAGGAATTGTATGACCTTAAACCTTAATTTCTACAGCAAAAAGAGATGTGGAACAGAAATTCTAAATGTGCAGGGCGGAAATGTATTGGGGTAATAGTCCTGAAGGAAATGTACTGAGGAACTAAGAAGCAATTTGAGAGGATTTGACAGGATTTAGGTGAGTTATCTTGGCTTTTAGAGAACTCTCTCCTTCATTCACAGGACTGCCGCAGAGTGGGCTCGTCAGACATTCAAATCCGTGATACGATTTGCCAATCCATCTCCGCTTGTTAAGAGACAAGGGCTGGTAATTGAAACATTTTTCATGAATTTTGCTTCAGAGAATAGAAAAACTGAGCCTCAGAGAAGGAAAATAGCCTATGCGTCAGAATTACTTAGTATGAAATATCACCTAGAAGCCATCAGATGTTGAATATTGTCTGCCTCTAACAACAGCTAGTTTTGAGAAGAGCAACAGAAGAATAATCTACTTGATGTTGACCTTAACCTATGTACTAGCGTACAGTGGAACCATAGAAAAATAGATATATCCAGGCTGGCTGTTTCTTCTGAGTTCTGTAGAGCTAGCTGTCAGACAGCTGGCAAGTCCATTGCAGGAGCTATGCTACTGCTTTCACTCAAAGCCTTCTCACATTGCTACTTCCATTGATTTCTCCCAGGACTCATTGCAGGAAGAATCATTGCAACCCTCTGCAAGAAGGCGCTAGTAGTGTGAAAGCATAGAGTGAGAACAGACAAGTTTGAATAAGGCAACTGGATTGGTTTTAGCAGAAGTTCCTACACAATGGTTGCCATTGGTCTTCTGGCAGTTCTTTAAAACTTTTCATTATACAAAATTTGTTGTACCTGTGCACTGTATAAGAAGATAGCTTTGAAGTTTTTCTTCAGAGCCCCAATATACAGTATGTACAGTATATTGAAATATATTCAGGGTCAGAGGGAAGGAGATAGAACAGAGCAGCTTCAACCAAAGAGAAGAAAGAACCTAATGGACCTAACAGACCTAACTGTACTTCATGAGTTTGGTTGCTAGATTGAATATTTGAAATGTATTTAAAGACATACACAAACACATCACAAGCCCGACCCAAAGTCCACCATCCCCTCATCACACCTGATCCTACACATACATTATGGTTAATTCAGACCAGTGGATAGCACTGATTTTTTCAGCTTCTACAATGAACACTGATAATCTGAACAGGAAGAAAGTGTTGAATACAGCTACTGTAAATTATTATGGCAATAATTTCATAATACAGTTTAGTCACCATATCAAATTTAGGCTTTTTTCTTTTTAAGACATAAATGCTTGGGCATCATTCTTTTGAAATGGAAAGCAAGAGATAAATATAGTACACATGCACTGAAGTACCAGAAAAAACTGGTATAGCAGTAAATACTTGTTACATCCCCCATGAGGTCAATGTTACTTGAGGCAGTGTTCTTCCCCGCTGACGCTGGTCACGGGTCCACATAAGTTTGAGTTTTTGCCAGAATTCTTGTAGTCACGGTACACCCTTGAAATACTCATATGTAAAAATCCAAACTTTGCTTCTAACCCCAAAATGCTATGACCCATCTCAGGAGCTCCAACTGAGTTGAAAATAGCAAAATCGTGATAAATTGCCATTCTCACAGCGGAAACAACTCTAGAAGTTTCCATACATGTCTATTGCTTCAGATACACACTGGCGGACACAACCAATGACATGCCTAGGTGGTGGTGTTATATAATTTGCACATGCTCCTGTGTACACCCATCTCCCTGTTAACTTATATATAGGCACATAGTTTACAGATACTCTTCACAAAAGCTTGTCAACTACTTAGTCTGTGTTAGATCTCTGCCTGCATCATTATGCCCCTGATCTTTGTCTGTGTTTTGAATTACTATTTGCAGTGTGTTGACCCTTGCCTGATGTTTTAGACTGAACTTCAAACTGTAATTTTGAAATATTAATAAAAAAACTCCTCCAGAATTCTGTCCTTTACAGAGTGCTTGTGATTTGCAGTACAGAGAAGAAGCTTGTGTAGCTGTGAGATCCCTGGCCTGCTATGGCAACTCATTTGTGTGGTACAATTCCAGCAACTGCCACCAGATGAAGGAATTTGTGGTGGAAGCCCTGCTGGATGATGAATTACTGAAAACAGCCCAATCTTTCATCTTGGCCTAATCACCAGCATAGATTTTGTTTATCTTCCTTAAGTAGCATCTGTTCCCAATGACGCCCCTTAATGAAACTCGATTTGTGTCCATGTAATTGAGTGGAACCCATATCTAGCCCATACCAGCAAATATATTACATAATGAGCAAGAAAAGAAGTTGTTTTTTTCAATCCTATTTTCTTTGGCACACTTCTAGTTCAGCATTTGCCACTTGTTTTTCCATTTAAAACATTGTCTTAGTCCACCAAATATCTTCCTGGTGAGATTGTGCTAATGAAGAAATACACCATCTGTCCACAAATAACGTGTAAACAGAATATTCTCAGATCTAATTTAACCCATGAATAGTTTGGTTTGAATTGCTACATATCTGTGGCCCATGAATAGCATGTGCTTATGTGCTGAGCTGCAGAGGATGTCAGCAGGTGTCAGCAATTATTTGTATTCCAGAGAAGACTGACAAGACAATGAGTCCTTTCCAAAAATGATGTCTTCAGTGTCAGTTAAATCCTTTTCATTGTAATTGTAATGTTACAGAAGAATGAAGCCGCACAGTTTTATGAATGTTTGAGTGATAACAGAAATCACAGGTTTCTACATGTTCCAGATTAGCTTTGTATAAAGAAAGTGCAGGAAGCATTGCTGTCAGGTTCTTATATCAATAACCTGATGTCTAAACTCTAAAAAGAGTTTGTTTGATTCAGTACAGAGAAGTACAAATGTACAAATCAACACAATTCTTAAGCAATATATGTTTTTTGTAGGATATATAGTTAGATAGATAGAAAGACAGACAGACAGACAGACAGATAGAAAGACAGACAGACAGACAAATAGATAGATAGATAGACGGACGGACGGATGAACGGACGGATGGACAGATAGATAGATAGAAAGACAGACAGACAGACAGACAAATAGATAGATAGACAGACAGACAGACAGACAGATAGATAGATAGATAGATAGATAGATAGACGGACGGATGAACGGACGGATGGACAGATAGATAGATAGATAGATAGATAGATAGATAGATAGATAGATAGATAGAGAGTCTTAATTAGATTACATTGATTACATTTGAAAGAGTGGGAGTCACTCATCCCTTCCCATTAACTTACCGTAAGAATTTCTTTCTTAGCACTTTTTGGCTATTAACATTTGAAAAAAAGAAAGAAAAAGAAATATAAGAACAAATCAATACTGGCATATCTAGTCTGTGCTAACTACATCACTTTGATTTGCTTGTGAAATTAGAATTAGTATAAGCCAGTTATTCATCAATGTCATCGCCTTGCTTTATTCTTTTTTTCACAGGATAAAAAGAAAAAGAACAGACAGAGCACATAGTGTGAAACCACTATGTTAAATCTTGTTTTTTTTAAGATGCTGAAGTGATTTTGGCCTTTAAGTAAGATACATGTACACATATCAATGATAGCATTATTTTACATTCACAGAAAGTAATTCATTATACTCATACCTAAGAAATCAGGGTCAGAGAATCCCAATTCTTCTTCTTCTTTTTTTAACTAAACCCTGAAGACATTTATGTTTGTGATCAAATGATGAATATGAGTGCATAGTTTCATTTCCTGAAATGCATCTAGATATGTTAACTTAGAACAGATATATAGATAGATAGATAGATAGATAGATAGATAGATAGATAGATAGATAGATACTTTATTGATCCCCTGGGGGAAATTC
>JAOVVG010000044.1:23428999-23440963 GCA_028566375.1 Leptodoras nelsoni | reverse complement strand
CCCGGCAACATAGCTCCTCGGATCATTTTGGCACTCAAACCCCTCCACCACGATAAGGTGGCAGTTCGAGGAGGGGCTCATGAGTGATGTGATGTGAATACACCGGGTCACACTAAGGAATAGTTGTGAAGAGGTACGAGGGAACCAGTGTTGACACATTTAAATATTTTCATATTATAACATGTCAGAGCAGTCAGAAAAATCTAAACTACTCTGGGAGTAAGGCAATAGGTCAATACTGTGTGTGATAGCAGTTGGTTTTTACACTGAAGTGATTTGCCCTATCGCTTTTTTACAATTTACTCCCAGAGGAACAGCACTCCACTGTGTATGCATATTTAGTAATTCCTTTAGATATATTTCAGTGAGTTCAGTTTTACTGACTGGCCTCCTGCTAATATGTTTTTTCCTGTATTTCTGCAAGAACACCCACATCCATAGTTTATCCTAGCTCTTCATAAATTCTGAGGTTTAATATTAAAGGAAGAATGTAGCTAAAAATACCGTCTTGTTTTGTTTGTATGTACTATTGATTTAATTTACTGGAATGGAGATGGGTAAAGTGTCACGTCTGATCCGCATACAAACTCCCATAATCCTTAACTAAACAGGGAAGCACATAATCCTCTACTGTTCTAGTTCTTCAGAGTTCTAATCACCACCACCTGTTCCCAATTAGCACACTTCCCATAAATAGCCTGGACATGACCAGAACTTTCACTGAATACTTGCAATGTATCCACTCTTAGCATTCCGCTAGCTTTTGTATACCTACATTCTTTTCCATTATTGGCCTATTGTGTTTGTATGTGGCTATTCCAGGTTTTACAGATTCTTCCTACCTTACAATAACATGGAGTTAGGTAGATTGGAAACACTAAATTGCTCATAGGCTTGAATGAGTGTCTGATCTTACATGCATGGTGCCCTGCGATGTACTACTGATGATCAATACTGTGTTCCCAGTATTGGCTGAGAATCCATGACTCTCACCAGGATAAAATGGTTAATGAATGAAATAATGAATTTGAGCTTGGGTTTGCTTTATGGATATGTCTGCTTAATTCATAAACCATAAATCGGCACTTGCATTCCAATCCTCCATACCACTAAATCAGTCCTCATCCTCCTCGATGTTTCAGCACATTTGACACAGTCAACCACAACAATCTCTTGTCCATCCTCATGAACCATGGCAATGGTTTACTTCCTACCTCAATGGGATGGTCATATCAGGTGACATGGAGGGGATCCACATCTGCTCCATGCAGTCCTCCAGTGGTGTCCCTCAAGGCTCACTGCTTGGTACTCTTCTGTTCTCCCACTCTACTTGATCTCTTGCTGAGATTGTATCCTTACAAGGGTTTTAATATCACAGCTATATGGATGGCACTCAAATTATCCTCTCCATTTCTCCCTCAGGCACTCATGCTCAGATCTCAGCGTGTCTGGCAGACATCTCATTATGGATGGCAGCTCATCAGCTGAAATTTAATCTCAGCAAAACTGAACTGCCGTTCATTGCAGGAGATGCATCCCCACGTCAAGATCTGAAGATATGCCTGGACAGCTCTCAGATCTCATCATTTGACACTGCTAAAAGGACCAATGCCCACCTGCTTTAAAGCACTGTAAGGCAACTGCGATCAGAACCATGTCACTGTGCTCCGATCCTCTTAGTTGGACTCATCATCTGTTCTGGCATATAGGTGGTGGAGTACTAGGTACTGGCAGTCTTCAACCAATGACTATTACTTACCCTCCCAACAGGGATCTTAGACTAATAGTCTCTTAGTTGGTGACTGAGTGAGCCAGTATTTTTTGAGAATGACTTTAAAGCACTTGTGTAGGTTGTTCTGAATAAAGGGGTCAGCCAAATGCCATAAATGTAAATGTAAGATGTAAAGGTTCTGAGAAATGTTTGACAATCTCTAATTTATGACATGATTCTGAACACAATCTGATGATGTATGGGTTTAATGATCGGGTAACTTTGATGTTTGACTTTGATATTGTGCACTTTAGAGTGCCCTTTAAAAGCGCAATGTAGAGCATTCTTACTTTTGACAGGTCTAGAAAAGGAGGAAAGAAATACTTCATGCTGTGCTTTGTTTGGAGGTTGATCACCAAAAGGGGCTTTGATGTGGGTAGATGACTGAAGTACTGGAGATTTAGGGCAAGACAGACATGGTTGGAATAAAAGCATGAAAGGACAATGATGTCAACTCTTGTCTTCTGTTCGCCCCAAGGCTGACAGTAAATCTGAATAACAAAAACTGGTGGCTACAAATTGCATGTCACATTTTACAGTCTCACAGTGATGTGTGACATAAAAGAGAATCTGTGATGTACATTTCATAACCCACTGTCAGGGAATCCCGGTCTGGTCAAGAAATTCTAGAAAAGATTCTGTTTCAAAATCTGCTTTAAAATGTTTTTGTGCCTCAGATACGGAATAGCAATGAATGCATACTATATACACAAATATTATTAAAACATTTTCACATTTCAGCATTACCTCCATGACATGATATTGGTCGATCAAGCTGCTATTATTGAAAATATATATCCCTTAGTATGGCTGGTTTATCGATTAGGCAGAAAGGGAATGAAGGAGCAACAAGAATCATTAATCATTAATCTTAATTAAACATTACGTTAAAAATCACAGTGTTAAAAATCTTCAAGACTTTTTTTGCCATTTGCCACTTTAAGCCATTTTTGAGGTGGTTCCCATGGGCAAAAATTGGGCCCATACATCTGTCATCTTCACGGATTGGCTCCGGATGTGACCAGGTGACTGTGTAGTGCCATTGGTATGACATTGAGCCTTGTGCCTAGCATATTGTTTCACATTAACACACCAGTTTTGTTATACATATGGCTCCTTAAGCAGAACCAATTTTAATATACATCCTATTAGCCACACCCAACAGGAAGTGAGTTTTGCATTTGGTGCATTTTGACACATTCTGACATACTCCAATTTCAAGATGTTTCTGGTTTTAAATTGTGAAGAGATTGCGAAGATATCTTGCAAGGTGTTGAAATGATGATGAATTTATATTCTCATCTAGACATGTCCTTGGATTCTTAACAGATTTGATATACAATAAGTGACAGATGTCTTGATTTTATTCTTTGAAGCAATTATTGATGTGTTGAACAGTGTTGCGATGGGAAAAGCACAATTATAGTAAAGTCAGCTGAGTGGGTCAGCATGTTTGTGTGGGTGTTTAGAACTGTTTAGAAGTGGCACTGGGACTAATTTAGTCATGTTATGATGCAGTGCAGTCACAGCACAGTTAGTGTTTAATGACAGCAGTGCTACATTGTCTTGTCTCAGTCATTGATTAACATATTACACTCAAAGGGTCACAAATACTGGAGAGTTTAAGAGACCTGCATGCGAAGTGACTATTAGGCTATGGGAACATTTACCTTAGGAAAAAAAGGTCTACAATATTTTGGCCAACACCACAGACACGTGGTAAGCTCAATATTACTGCTAAATATTCTACAGCCAACTGTCAGTGGTATTATAACAAAGTGGAAGTGAATGGAAATGGCAGCAACTCAGCCACAAAGTGATAGGCCACATAAAATGACAGAGCAGGGTCAGTGGATGCTGATCCGCATAGTGCTCAGAGGTCGCCAACTTTCTCCAAATTCAATCGCAACAGGCCTCCAAAGTTCATGTGGCCTTCAGATTAGTTCAAGACAAATGCATAGAGAGCTTCATGGAATGGATTTCCATGGCCGCATTCAGCTGCATTCAAGCCTTACATTACCAAGCACAATGCAAAGCGCTGGATGCAGTAGTGTAAAGCACTCCACCACTGGACTCTAGAGCAGTGGAGACGTGTTCTCTGGAGTGATAAATCATGCTTCTCCATCTGGCAATCTGATGGATGAGTCTAGGTTTGGTGTTTGCCAGGAGAGCAGTTGCTTTGTGCCAAGTGTAAAGTTTGGTTAAGGGGGTGTTAAGGTATGGGGTTGTTTTTCAGGAGTTGGGCTCCTTAGTTCCAGTGAAAGGAACTCTTAATGCTTCAGCATACCAAGAGATTTTGGACAAGTTCATGCTCCCAACTTCCCAACTGTGGGAACCGTTTGGGGATGGCCCCTTCCTGTTCCAACATGTCTCCACACCAGTGCACAAAGCAAGGTCCATAAAGACATGGATGAGTGAGTTTGGTGTGGAAGAACTTGACTGGCCTTGCAGTCCTGACCTCTATAACTAGAACACCTTTGGGATGAAATAGAGTGGAGACTGCGAGCCAGGCCTTCTCCAACATCTGAGTCTGACCTCACAAATGCGCTTCTGGAAGAATGGTCAAACATTCCCATAAACACACTCCAGAACCTTGTGGAAAGCCTTCCCAGAAAAGTTGAAGCAGTTATAGCTGCAAAGGGTGCGCCAACATCATATTAAACCCTATGCATTAAGAATGGGATATCACTCATCTTCACATGTGTGTGAAGGCAGACAAGCGAATACTTTTGGGAATATGGTATATGCTTGAGGCCTAATCTAAACACCAGTCAAATGAGATGAGCCATCCCATCCATTATACTGATGAATAAACTGGATCACATCGGACTACTGAGCTCAGCACTGAGAAACAAGAGTGCTGAGTTTTCATATTCAAGGAAATGTGTCTTGCTGTGCTGATCTCAGTAGCTCAGTAACATCTGTGACTTGGCAATGTAGCTAATGAAGCTAATTGCTAACAACATGATGCTATACAAATGCTGATCTGGTTGAATAAATCTCTTCATGCTGACAGATTTTTTTATTATCTCATAGACTTCAAATGAACATATTTAAAGACAATCTGCTTCACTAATAAATGCTGCACTATCTGATCCTAATAAAGTGTGAAAGGTGAGTTTGAAAGGAAAAAAACACTACTTAAAAGAATGCTTAAAATTAACTTGTGGTGATGTAAATTTGTGGTGTTATAATCTGGTGAAACATGACAGTAAACTTGAAACTTGACGTGATAAGGAGTAAATAATGCACAATGTACAATGTAATATCATCACCTCGCATTAGACGAGTGGAAGGAATCCTAATATTCAGATTATGTGATAAATGTCAGTAATGTACTGTTATTATTGAACTGTTATTAATTCTGCAAATTCAGCAAATTACATTCATTCAAATTACACACAGCTGGTTAAGATGAATAAATTCTATTTTTATTGCAGAAGCATATTCTCACTCTGAAAATTGCAGAAAAATATAAAGAAAATACATGACTAAGAAATATTTTTTTCTAAAATCACCTGTTCCACAATTATTGGCACTCCTAACAATTCCTAGAAAATAAATGTAATTGAAGCATTTCTGTCATTTCTACTGTAGTTTATGAAGTTGATAAGAGTACCTAGTAACCTTTAATTATTAATTCATTACTTCCTGTTTCCCTGTGGTGTAAATATGATGTGACACAGAGGCCTATTTCTCTTATCCACTATTCAACATGGGAAAGACAAGAGAGGCAAGTAAGGCTACAAGAACATAGCCACTTGCATACACCTGCCCATATCTACAGTCAGAGGAATCATCAAGAAGATTAAAACAACCAGAACAGTGGCAAACAAATCTGGACGAGGAGGCATGTTTATCTTGCCACCACGCACAGTGAAGAGGATGGTAAGAGAAGTAAAAATTTCTCCAAAACTCACTGTTAGAGAATCTGGGTCAACAGAATCAAAGAGTAGCATCTTGGGGTTACAACGTCTCCATAACAATCATCAGGCACATCAGGTCTACATGCCAATAAGAAGTTTATTTTCATCAGTTAACAAAATGTGCAGAGAAATCTAAATCAAATCAATATTTGGTGTGAGCACCCTTTGCGTTCAAAACAGCATCAATTCTTCTAGGTACACGTGCACACAGTTTTTGAAGTAACTCGGCTGGTAGGTTGTTCCAAACATCTTGGAAAAATAACCACAGCTTTTCTGTAGAAGTAGGCTTCCTCAAATCCTTCTGTCTTTTCATGTAATCCTGATGGGAATGGGAGCTGATGGCTCTGCTGGACATCTTCCGATTTTGAAGGGCAATAAGCTTCATGTGTTTGACATCTGCTGCATTAAGTTTCCTTGGCCAACCACTGTGTCTAAGATCCTCAATATTGCCAGTTTCTTTGTGTTTCTTCAAAAGAGCTTGAACAGTACAACTGGAAACCCCAGTCTGCTTTGAAATCTTTGTCTGGGAAAGCCCTTGCTGATGCAGTATAACTACCTTGTGTGTTGTTGCTGTGCTCAGTCTTGCCATGGTGTAGCCCTGTGACATGAAACTGTCTTCCACAGCCTCAGCTTGGTAGCAGAGTTTGGCTGTTCCTCACCCAGATTAAGCTCCTACACAGCTGTTTATGTTTCAGTTAATGACTGTGTTTCAACATACTGTACATGTGAAATGGGATCATCATTAGCACCTGTTTGGTATATTTGGTTGATCATACATACCTGACTATAATCCTGCAATCCTTCTTTTGTTCACTCACTCACTGTTCACTCGCATTTTGTAAATTGATAAAAATAAACTATTAACACCTCCATTTCTGGAAGCATTCTTAGTTTACAGCATTTTTCCCCACACCTGCCTAAAAACTTTTTATCAGCTCCACTGGCCAAACTGACTGTGCAGTTCTTCATTTTCTCTGCATACTATGATAGTCTCCTTTTACCCTGTTCTTCAGTGGTCAGGACCCCCACAGGACCACCACAGAGCATGTATTATTTGAGTGGTGGGTGATTCTCAGCACTGCAGTGACTCTACTTGCTGTCTGCTCTATTAGATACCTACCTAGTTGCTCCACCTTGTAGATGTAAAGTCAGAGACAGTATCTCATCAGTTGCTGCTACCCATAGGACGCTGTTGGCTGAATATTTTTGATCGGTGGACTATTCTCACTCCAGCAGTGACACTGAGGGGTTTAAAAACTTCAGCAGCACTGCATGTCTTGCTGCTCGTTCAAACCCATGCCATGAAGCATTCAGTGCACAGCTTTTGTGCTGATGTTAATGCCTGACAAGGTTTGGAACTCTGCAGATATCGAGACAGCAGAGTGTTGGTGATTATTATGCACAATGCGCCTCAGCACTCAGCAACCCCACTGTGTAACTTTACGTGGTCTGCCACTACATGGCTGAGTTGCTGTGGTTCCCAAATGCTTGCAGGTTTCAATTATACCACTCACAGTCGATTATGGAATATCTAGGAGGGAAGAATTTTCACAAACTGAATTGTTGCAATGGTGGCATCCTTTTACAGTACCACAGTCAAGTTCAGTGAGCTCTTTAGAATGACCCATTCTTTCACAAATGTTGTAAAGGCAGACTGCATGACTAGGCACTTGATTTTGTTGATTTATTGAATTCATTGATTAGGTGGTGTGTCTGAATCCTTTTTTTATATAGTATATTTGTTCTAACCATTGCTCACTCAATAAATGTAGTATTTCGCAGCAACTCTACAAACTGCTGACTGTTGTTTATGAAAATACCATGACATGAAATCTTAGCAGTTTCAGAATTAAGCAAACCAGCTCATCTGTCACTAAGAACCATGAAGTCACAGGAAATCACACTTTTTTTTAATGATTTTTCAAAATCAGGCAAATGCAGGTCAAGTCAAATATCAGAATGAGGAAAAGATGTTATTAAATGTATTGAAAAACATATTTAGTCAGGTGCAACAAAAGCTCTGGATCCAATTTTTTTTCCAGCAAGTTTCTTTCTTGTACACTTACAATATTAATCTTGTAAATTCAGCTTTTTTTCTCAGAGCTTTACCCCTTCACCCAGCTCCAGAATTTTTTTAAACCTACTATAACCCTAATGTGCTGTTGTACATTTACCTTAATGAGGAAAAAATATTTTTAACAAGCTCCTTCACATGTACAATTTGTCCACTTCTGTCAAATTTATTTCAATGCTTTGGAGAGCTTTGGTAAACATGTGCCACTTTGCTTTGCTTTGTTTTTGGATGTGCAAACACTACAGAAGTACAAACATGAGTAAAGTTTGTCATCAGTGTTTTGGGATTGTGAGATGAAGATCAATGACTTTAATGGGTTTTTGATGCGGAGTGGATTTTAATGAATGTCCTGACTAGAAGCCCGTGTCAATGCATGTGTTCCAAATAAAAACAGGAAAACAGTGGCAGATGGTGTGGAGTTCATTTGCTTTATGTCTTTCGAAAAATACAATTGGGAAAGAGTTTGAGAAGCTGCGATGGTGGTACATGCCAAGGAATGGGTTAACATCTCTAATAGTCTCTTCCAACTTCCCTGTGAATTAATTTGAGCCTACTTTTGAGTGGATTTCTTGGTCGGTAGCTTTAAAAGCAAATTGGCTCACTTGTTAGTTAACAAGCCAGCTGACAGAGATGCTGTTTTAGCCTACTTGTTGCAGTCAGCAATATCAGACCAATGCAGTTCATTTTTTAAATGTGAGCTAACTTCATTTTGAAACTTTTCTAGTATCATTATAATAAAGCCTATTCTTCTTAAGGTTCACTATTAGTTTAAGAGTTTTCAAGAGCCTTTTGGATCTGCTTGAATGTAAATTATATCATAGATTTTCTACAAACCATTGTGCTGCTGTCACACAATTGAATGACTGATAATGATAACTGCATGAATATGTTCCTAATAAATTGGATGCGTGTTACTAATAAATTAGGCTGTGGTTGTTTCTGGACAGATTCCTCACCTGTCAGCCAAGAAGAAGAACCTGAGGCTATCATGGGCACAGATTTACTGAAACTGTAAAGCGGAAGGTGAGTCTGTTTCCATGATAGCCTTCATTTCCAGTTCCTGGCTGACAGGAGTGCAGCCTGATGTGGTCTTCTAATGTTCACCTGAAGGTTTGAAAGATTTGTGCATGCTGAGATGATTCGCTGTTCATAATGAGTGATTATAACTATAACATTCCTGGCAGCTCCAATGAATATTCCTGACCTTTCATATCAAAAAGGTGTTTCCACCCACAGAATGGTGGCTTGCACAATGTTTTCCACACCATTCTGTATTCTGTATAAACTCTAGAGAACAAATATCCCAGGAGATTTCTGAAATAGGCAACACAGTGGCTCAGCACTGTCGCCTCACAGCAAGAAGGTCCCTGGTTCAATCCCCGGGTGGAGTGGTCCTTTCTGTATGGAGTCTGCATGTCCTCCCCGTGTCCGTATGGGGTTACACCGGGTACTTTGGGTTCCTCCCACTGTCCAAAGAAATGCATGTTAGGTTAATTGGTGTCTCTTAAGTGCCCCTAGTGTGTACAGGAGTGTATGCCCTACGATGGATTGGCACCCTGTCTAGCCTCATTTGGTGCCAACAGCCATTCTATGATCAAAGTGACAGAGATAACACTTTGTCTTCATTCTGATGTTTGATGTGACCGTTAACTGAAGCTCTTGGTCTGTCTCTTCATGATGTTATGCATTGTGCTGATACCCTCTGACTGGCTGTTTAGTTAACTGCATGAATGGAAGTGAGTATATGTGATATGTATGTACCCCTGTCCCTGCAGAGGAGATGCTGTGTTTGTGTTGAGTGACTGTATCAGCTGGTAATGTGATGATAATTCTAGAGATATCTCTATTCATGCATATGTGAACTCTTTTACAGTTTGTTGAACATAATTTTGTCGCACTTGCCTGTTCTCTGCTTTAATTCCTGCGCTTGATCTGCATGGTTACTCTGTCTTGTGTAATCACACTTAGATTTTCTTGTGAAAATGCATCGCTTGTCACTTTTATCCACCTGTTTTGTTGATTCTGCTCCTACAGTTTTTGAGATATTGACACCAATCTAACCCTGATACACCCGGTTTGATCTACAGAAGTGTGCTTGTATACAGCTGTTGAAGATATGTATATTTTCATATGCATTGTACTGAATTTCATTATTGATCAGTGACACTGAATTGCACATTCCCTACAGTATTACTGAGTGAAATTATTACCGCCTAAACCACAGGAATCCAGAGCCATGGGCAGCCCAAATTACCTGTCTACTTTGTGTTGGTAAAAATGGTCAAGCACTGACCTAGGAACATTTTGAAGTACCTTAGCACCAGAGTCAGCATACATTTGCTGCTACAGTTATTGTGCCTCTGCCGCCACATTTGCGTTTATGGTTAAAGCTGCCTTTTATTAATCCATTTATATTATCCTATTAACAGTGAAAAACCTGAAACCTGAAAAGCATATTAAAAGTGAAAAACAAATGAAATAAAAATGAAAACATGAAAAGAAAAAAAAAATACAGCTTGTAAGTCATATTTGCATAAGGTCACATTTGAGAAAACTTGATTTGTTCATTTGCTCATTTATTGACATTATGTCAAGATAAGTGCATGTGCAAGTGGTGTGAAAATTTTAATCTGCAACTTTTCTTAACATAAGCCTTTTATTTGATCACTTTAGGATGCCAGCCTTGGTTTTCATGATTATTACACAAAATGTTGAATGATATCTGGGTCTGCCTGCATTTATTCTGTAAGCGTGAAGTATATGGTGTTGTTTAATGGATGTTCCAATGATGTGCACAGTCCTGTGTGTGTGTGTGTGTGTGTGTGTGTGAGGGAGCTTGTGGCTTGGCTTGTGCATAGGGTATACTTTGGGCAGTAAGTTTACACTGCAGAGTGTGTATGTTTTGAAAGAGAGAGACTTTGCACCATGTCTGGAACTGGGTTGATGTGTTGGGTATTGGAACTCATGTTATCAAGCATTTATGCTGCGTTCCACTTACCCTGAAAGTCAGAGCCGAGAATGATGCTACACTTGAGTTGATCACATTCCAGTACAACAAACAGAATACCAGTTCTAGCCAGGTGAGTCACTGTTTATTTTTAGCAATACCAGTTGATATCAAAGCATAATGCTGTATTTTGTACATATAAACAGTGTATAGAAATGTTCGCAGGTAGGACAGCACTAGTCTATGACTGATTTAACTATTTATGGCATCTGGTAGACAGACAGACTCTCATCCAGAGTGACTTAAATTTATCTCATTTATACAAAGGAGCAGTTAAGGGCCTTGCTCAAGGGCCCAACATTGGCAGCTTGATGATGCTGGGATTTGAACACATGAACTTCTGGTCAGTAGGTCAGCATCTTAACCACGTGGCTACCACTGCCCCTAGATGCATATAAGATATAATAAGTGCTAATAGAAAGTATATTGTTACATCTTTCACCACACACAGATCAGTTATCTTAGATTTTGAAGTCAGTGTTGATGAGGTTGCACTAAATTTTCATTAAAACTTTAGACTGGGACCTTGGACTTCCCAAGTCACAAATTGAGTTTTTCAAACAGCAAATCTATGTCCTCCTGCGGTTACCCTAATGCTCCCCAATTAGATTTGTTCTGCTGCTGCCTCTGTTTAGCACACACTAAAAACGACATGTGTCTCTATGTAACAGTTGACCAACACTGAACATTTGCAGCTGCAACACACTCAGTTTCTGCAGGAACTTCACTTTGATCTGCTCTCCTTTAATCGAAATCTTACAATGGCTGGATGAATAATGGATGACCCAAGCACTTACTAGTATATGCCATGCTTACAGCCCAGTAAGTAAATGTAAGTAAATGTAGTATAAGTAAATGTAGTGTAAGTAAATGTAGTGTAAAATTTGTTCGCAGATTAAGCAATGATTAAAGTTTTGTCTTGTCAAAGCTCCTCAAGGAAAAAAATATATCATTTATTACATTCATGTCACAGTTATCTACTTAATATTGCCATGGAATGCAGTTCCATCATTTAAATGTTTTTGTCCAAAAGATAAAATTCAGGGTGAAATACTGCTTAGGGCGACATGCTTAGGGCGACACGGTGGCTCGGTGGGTAGCACCGTCAACTCACAGCAAGAAGGTCCCGGGTTCGATCCCTGGGTGGGGCGGTCTGGGTCCTTTCTGTGTGGAGTCTGCATGTCCT
>JAOVVG010000044.1:23369311-23381226 GCA_028566375.1 Leptodoras nelsoni | reverse complement strand
TAAAGAAAACGCATTGAATCAGAAGGTGTGTCCAAACTTTTGGCCTGTACTGTATACCACAATGGTAACTTCACTGTATCCAGCTAAAATCCAGCTTCATTAGAATTCGTGTATGCGTGATTTATACTAATAATAACACTGAATATTGTGTGTGTGTATGTGTGTGTGTGTTCCACGCCCATGCACGCTCTCTCTCCCACATAAGTGAGTTTATGTGTTTATGGGCACGTCATGCAGGCCCAAATGAGCTTGGCCCAAAGTTAACACCTTATCAAACTACCCTGCTCAGTCTCTTCCATGCCAACTCTTGATTTCTCATCAACACTCTGGATGAGATCAGACAGAGAATCAAGACATACAGCATGAACTGTTGGGCCGTGATAATAACAGCAAACTTGGCTGCACCAAATGTTGGTGCACATCTTTAAAAACAGATCAAAATCAATGTGTTCCAGATTTGGAGTTTTGAATGCTGAAACATTAAAACAGTAGAACCTACTTTGGGACAGTGGTAGCCCTGTGGATTAGAATGCCTAGATTTTCAACTTGATCTTAGCAAGGCCCTCAACCCACTGCTCAACTCAGCCACTGACGGGTGAAATGCACACATTAGAACAGTAGAAATTACTGTGGGACAGTGGTAGCCCTGTAGATTAGGATGCCACGTAGATTTTCAACTTGATCTTAGCAAGGCCCTCAACCCACTGCTCAACCCAGCCACTGACGGGTGAAATGCACACACAGTGCCAGCCCCAAGTCCATTTAATGGGAGGATTGTGTCAGAAAAAGCATCCATCGTAAAACCCGCACCAGTTCAAAATGTCATTTGTGATTTCCACTGTGTCAGCTCCAAGAACAGGAGCAGCCAGAAGAGGAAAATAAATCTTTATTTTAACACAAGGGGACAGGGAAAACTGTATTACTTTGGCATAGTTGAATATGGAGAGTTCTACACTTGGAATTGACATACCATCAACACAGAACAATAGTGTTTTCACTACCAATAGTCTCACATCTAGAAAACAGAGCAGTAAAATGGCAGTAAAAATCAATTTCCAAAAATGTTAGATTGTTGCATAACATTCCTGATTCATTAATATTTATACCCCAAAAATCTCCATAAACCAGGCCATGTTCAGGCCCAGGCAATAGTACCACATCCTGGCTCCATGAATTTGAGTCTGGTTATACTAGACTAATATTGCCATAGCCATGTACAGCTGAAACTTCAACAGTTCTACAGGTATGGTAAAGAACAAAACAACGACAAGGAAGCAACAACAACAAAAATGTTAGAAAATGCAGAAATCTGACATTCCAGGCTGTGAAGGGGATGTCAACACTTTTTTGGACAGTTTTGGTATCTGGTAGTGTTTGCCAAAGTAGCTGAACCTGGATCATATCTAGAAGACTAGTAGCATTGCAGAGGGAATAACCCATCCTTGTTTTTGTTCCTCCTCCTTATGGAAAGTGTTATAAGAATATTCACACAAGACCATCTTCCCAAAGAGCTGTGGGTGTGCTTACCACTATCCCCAACCCTATCCCAAATGCTGCTAAGGGTAACCTATGCACTTAACCAAACACTTATCTTATTTTATCATGGAAAAGGCAATTTACCTTTCTCTGGGCAGGCTAATCTTTGGCTGTTTGGGACAGCGCTTGCTTAGGGTGAAGAGTTTCCGCACAATTTTGTTGGCTTTGTCAAAGATCTGTTTAGTGCTGGTCTCCAGCTGAGTCTGGCGTCTCTGCAAGGCAGTGTCCAAACTCCAGAACTTCAGGATGGCCGATGAGTTCAAAAAGCGATCGGTGGGAAGCTTCTTCAGGAAGGCTTTAAACTCATCTAAAAAACAAACAAACAAGCGCACAAATCATATTATTCAAATCTGTCCACAATGTAGCAAAAACTAGTCATTCTGGAAATGAAACACTAAACACTGATTAGGGAAACTAACCAACAGAAATTAGCTGAAGTGAATCTTAAAAGCTTTGATTCTGAGTAATTGGCTGTAAAATGTCGGTGAAGAAGTGATATTTCAGATAACAACCTGAACATCTTAAAAAATGCACAGTTACTTGTGGATGTTGAGTGAGAATGTTGTAGAAAAGCCACAGCAATCAGTATGTAATTTCTCATCCCTTTTGTGGGCTTCCAGTGGTAAATATAGACAATACGATGTTAAAATTGTTCCCTGGACGGCATGCAATAGCAATAGCTGCGGAACACAGGCTCCAGTTCTATTTGCTCAACTGAAATGCTGAACAAGCATGAAACACCAGAATTCAGGGACAATATCTGTTACAGTTCAGAAAAGGGGACTGAGAAGCATAACTTGGAAGGTAGATATAAAAGTTAAGCATATTTAAAGTAAAGTACAAATGGAACAGACTAAGGCAAAGTACAAAAACACATATACATGGTCAGAAACATGGTCAGAGTATACAGGCAGACAGATAACAAAAGGCTGGAGAGCTAAGACACAAAGACAACATTGAACTGGGAGTATATACTAGGAAGCTAATAGGGAATAGAAGTCGATATGGTAGACATTTGGTGTTACAATTGTTCAACTCACTGTAGGGAGCTTGGGCTGTAGAGTGTGCCAGACTGGCCCATACGAGGGTTGATGATAAATTAAATCCATTGTTTTTTGGTCTTGGACTCGACTCAGTCCTGAGTCAAAATCCCAAAGTCTTGCTGATAGGCTCAATGATTTAAGGCCTTGATCTTAACTCTGACTTGATATAGGTGGTCTTGACCTGATCCCTAGTGAGGGCTTGTGTTGGGAGCAAATAGGGAAGGCAGCCACAAACTCCTATGTGTCCTCCTGCATAGAGGACTACCTGAACCACTGATGAAGGATAGTCATGTGTGCTGCACCCCAAGGCAGCATGGCAGGTGAGAGGAGTGCCTCCACTGGAAGACTTGAATTCAGAGATGACCTGGAACAAAGAGACTGGGCAGTTCCTCAACTTGGAATGGGACTGTTGACTCTCAACATCTCAAATCAATGCTCCAACCACACAGGAAGGGGACAGGCTCTCCTCTGCCTCTGCAGGATACTCCTCTTTTCAAAACTGGCAAGAGAGGGAACCAGATTTGACATTTTTGGAAACTGGCAGATAGGAGAGAGTGAAATGAAAGTGGCTAAGAAACAGTGCCCACCGAGCTTTGAGGGAATTAAGTGTTTTGGTGGTGGTTATATATTCCAGATTTTAATGATGGGTCCAAACTGCATTGGGAAGTTTCACTCTCTGGAGCAAGTGTCTTCATTACTTAAAAGCCAACTTGACTGCCAGCAGCTCTTGATTGCCTATGTTAGATATTCCTGGCCGAAGAAGACACAGTGTTACACCTTCTGAAGCATCCACCTTCACTATAAACTACATGGAGTGGGGCAGAGGTAAAGCATTGCTTGAGCTCCTGAAATGCTGCCTCAACACAGGAAGACCAGGATAAGGAGGTCTTAAGAGAGCGCAGGAATGTGGGGGGCATCCATGGAGCTGTAATTCCTGATTAAACATATGTGAAGGTTGACAAATCCAATTGAAACACTAGAGTTGTTTGCAGGAAGTGCACAGGACCATTCTGCAACTGCCTGGGCTGGTCCAGATACTCCATCCCTCTACCTAAGCAGAAACCCCAGGAACAAAACCTCTGGGACATGAAATTCGTACCAAGAAGTGGTTCTCCAAGAGTCCCTGTAGGACCCTCCTCACTTGCCCTATGTGCTCGTGTAGAGCTGAATTATTGCAAGTTGAGGGACATGAATTAGGTGGAAGGAAAATGTAAAATGGAATTTCTCCCTCTTTCCTTCACTCACAGAGCAGGAAGATAATGTTGGAGCATTCCATGAGGAAGGCAGATGGGTGGAGATCAAAGGCCAAGGAACATTGAATCAAAAAAGTATCATTCTGTGAAAGGTATAAAAGGCTTCAAAGAAGCGACATAGGAGCTGGAGCGGCTAGAAGTGGTCGTGGCTGAGATGGGGGGATGCCACTCTTGAAACTGGTCATGCCAAATGGAGAGCTTTTGCACCTCTTGATTATGTAAGTAAGTTAATGGTGATAAAGAGTGTCTGCATGAGTTCATCAGTTCCTTATTCACTGCAGAAGAGTTGGCTGGGTCCGTGGTAGCCAGATAGTACTGTACTTTTTCAGAATAAATTGACCCTCTTTACTAACGTAGAAGTAATGAAACAAAAATCCAGACAGGCAGACAAATTACAAAAAGGGCCGGCCCAAGCAAAGTCCAAAAATACATAAACACAGTAAAAAAAATGGTCAGAGCAAACAGGCAGGCACATAACAATAAGCAGGAGAGCTAAGGCACAATGCACAAATAGAATTTGGCAGACAGCTAGAGGAAATAGATCGGTATATATAATAGGAAGCTAATAGGGAACAGAAGCAGGTCAGGTGAGAGGCAGGGAAAGTGAGATGTAGGAGAAGCAGGATTTGAAATGACAGCAGAGTTACAGACAGTATGCATGCACAATAACAGGACTGGATAAACGGACAGACTAAAACCCCAAACTATGATAACATTAAATTCCCATTTTAACTTCAAGAGACTGTTGATCTGACACTAGCAGTCTTTGGAAAAGACTGAAATAAAAACACTTGGGCAGATGTGGACAGTGAGAAATGGGTGAGTTCCTGGGGATTTCTTCAGGCTATTAGACATGTAGCTTGGGTTCCACTGAGCACCCTGCTGTCCCAAGCAATTATAATGTGCAATGATCCTGTGTAAGAAGGCGAGCCCATAGGCTCCCACCAATAACACTGAATCAGTGTTGGATAACATTGGGTTTGGCTTAGAAAGTCGTTTGAGCTCAGTTTACCCACTGCCCTACTCATCCATGACCAGCTGTGCTCTCACTCTCTCTCAGTCTGTATCAGACACATAAATGTGACCTTCATCACAAGAAACTTTCTAATAATTATATTAGTCCCATTTCATATCCTTATTTGCTTTATCAGCATTGAACTGTCATCTCTCACACATATGTTATGAGGAAACTATGTCATTTAACAAGTGACACTGTCTCATTCATCAATGTCTTACTAAGATGTGTACTGCCATATTTACATAAAAAGTAGGTGGAAGTGCTAATGCACCACTATAAACCAGACAAATATATAGAAATGTTAACAAATATAAGAACTTCCATTGTGTTCAGTATAAGACAACCCAGACCTGGCTGTCTACTATGCCCAACAAGAAAACTCAGCTCTCTCTTTGTGTTTTTGACTTGATGTGGGCTGTGTTTTTTCTTTTGCTGCTCTGGCTGATAGATCTCATCTCTTACTTCTACTCCTTAGTGACTTGTCCTCTCTTTCTTATCCTGCCCTCCTCTCCCCTTTATCTCTCTCTTTCCAGGTTGTCCTGCTGCTGAAGAAGGCTCATTAGTATTCGTGGCACACTTAGGGAATGTGCTCTGCCTATCCGCCTCTTTTTTCTGGCAGATACAACTTTGTGTTCAAAATCATGAACAATTGAGCTCTTTCAAAATGTTACCAGTAAAACACTCTTTTCAATCAAAGACACTGCATATCCTCATTCACTGCAGCAAATGACTATTTCCAATGTTCATAAACAGGAAGATAAATAAAAGCTGCAGTGGTCTAATTATGTGCAATTAGATGGTAGACATAGGCTTTGCATTGCGGTGCTCCAAATAAGGGAGTAAAGGACATTTGTAAATGAGCTCTGGGTGTTTTAGCACTACTGCTCTGAAGACTAAATTCTTTTTCTCACCATGTCTCAGTTAGTGCTGCTCATTATACACATGCAGCACACACCTGCATCCTGATATATGAATAGTTGCCCAGTGTTCAAACCAACCCTGCAGAAAAGCAAGGCCTTTCTCCCGGTTGAGGTGAGGGGTCAGAACAGAATTACACCTCTTTAATGAGGGGGTCAGTGGCCAATACACAGCAGCAATTAACCTACCCTTTTTACAGACTAGCACAAAAGGGCAAAGAAAACAG
Organism: Leptodoras nelsoni; assembly: GCA_028566375.1. NCBI lineage: Eukaryota > Metazoa > Chordata > Actinopteri > Siluriformes > Doradidae > Leptodoras > Leptodoras nelsoni. Next base: position 23,375,232 of record JAOVVG010000044.1, on the reverse strand, counting down.
GCTGAAGGTTGGATGTAGAAGTAGCCATTTTCTTATTTCTGATTTATTGAAAAATGGATACTTTCAAAATCATATATTATTCATAAATGATGTCTCCCTGATATGCAACACAAAATACAGAAATAAGTCTTTGAAAGAGGCACAAACCCAGAACAAAAGATACAAAAGGAATGCCAAGAAACTGTAATCCAAGCATAGGAAACAATTCTGTCTGAACATAGGACTTTAGAGAAGCAGACAGTACTGTAATAGGGGGAAGCACTATCAATATAGTGCGAGAGGAAAACATCAGTGGCAACAACAGAATCTGTGGAATGCCAAAGAATGTCAATTATACGTGATGTGATGGGAAAAAACATTACAAATGTGTCACGTTTTTATAAAGAGATGCTTCAAATTTAATATTGCAGCGTATACCTTACACCTCAGTGATCCGACTTTATGATAATGACTTTATTATACCTGCAAAGATGATCTGATTTATCTGGATAATTATCTTCAGTATATCTGTGAGATGTATGCCAACTATTCGAATGAAACCCAGAATAACCTAAAGTTTTCATATCATTCTGCAACTGGATAAATATATCAGGCATTCCAATTTGAATGACCTATTATCATCTGGTCATTAGCTTTTTCATCTGATGCAAATAGGATTCTCAAGATCATTATACCTGTAATGAACTGCTTTGCATCTAAACAGCAGTAAAACATAATTATTATCACCAATGCCCCCTGGTTTAATATGAAAAATCAGGAGTGGGTGAATCTCTGAGATGGTTTTCAGTTCACAATAACCAAATAATGCTTTGTGCTGAATAAAAATAAAAGCTCATCTGGTTTGTTTAGATATTAATTAAATTGAACGTATTATTGATATAAAAATGGAGAATGCTAGCCTTCCTCATAGTGTCTTTTTTTCTTCTGACTGATCAGTGTTATGTTATAATTTATATTAACAAGTCTTTTTTCTTTTCTACATGGGAGGATTGAAAAGATTTATATCAGCAGGATGAGAGATATAGCCTCTGGCCTCTATACATCTTTTTTGTCTCTAATAGGAGTTTGAGTTTAGAGCTGCAGGAGTTGTTCAGCTCCCTGAGGAGATGGCATTAATCACAGATTGGTCAAGGGAATGGGGAGCTGCAAGCTGTAGAATTATGAGCTATCTGGAAAAGCTGGCTGCCAGCACTGTGATTAGGCCAGTTCTTGCCTCAATTGGACAACAGTTTTCCTGGTGCTTCTTAAACACCACTGCAGATCTAATCTGCATCAGATCAATAGTGTAGAAGTTCCACTGCTGCTCTCAGATGGTATATCACAAAAAAAACCTATCTATGACAGGAAGATCATCATGCCTAGATTTTTCAAAAATTTTAGATGATTAAGAATTTATGTAAATTACTTCAACTTCAAGATTTTTTTTCCTTTTGCTCAAACAACTGGACCAGTGAATGATCAATCCAAGGTCAGGCACCGATTCCCAGACACCGATATTTTGCTTCCTCTGTTGTACAGAATAATTTCCTGGAAAGTTAACCATAAAATCAGAGATAATTTTAGGCAGGAGAGATCAGAGGCTTGGATTTTCAGTTTCAGGCAATGATGAGACTGTAAGAATTTTTCTATTCTAATCAAATGACTGGATTGACAGTCAGTTTGAGTTATCGGAGACCAGATGTTTTCTGAATGCTAATGGACATCAGACAGGTCTCTTCCTTGCAAATTGTATGATTAAGATTAGTCAGAAATCATTTCAACACAGAAATATATGACTTGAGCGGTGTGTTACACTACATATACAGTACTGTGCAAAGGTTTTTAGGAAGGTGTGGAAAAATGCTGTAAACTGAGAATGTAAACTTATTTTCATCAAATAACAAGCCCTTATTGTCAAGCCAACAACTGCCCTCTGCTATAGCCAAATATTTCAAATTTTGACTCATTTTTGCCATTTTTCTGCACCCCAGTTCCTATGTTTTTGTGCATAGTTGAGTCGTTTGGCCTTATTTCCATGTCGGAGGTATAGCTTTCAGTTCTGAGCTGATGACTCTGCTGGACATCTACTGATTTTGAAGGCATTAAGCTTGATGTGTTTGTCATTTGTCAAGCACGTTTCTTTGTGCTTCTTCAAAAGAGCTTAAACAGTACATCTTGAAACCCCAGTCTGCTTTGAAACCTTTGTCTGAGAGCCCTTGCTGATGCAGTATAACTACCTTGTGTCTTGTTGCTGTGCTCAGTCTTGCCATGGTGTTCACCTTGGTAGCAGAGTTTGGCTGTTCCTCACTCAGTTTTAAGCTCCTACACAGCTGTTAATATTTCAGTTAATGACTGTGTTTCAACCTACATGTGAAATTAATGATCATTAGCACCTGTTTGGTATATTTGGTTGATCAAACACCTGACTATAATCCTACAAAATCCCTGACTGTGTTTAAGTGTACTTATAAGAATTGATGCTGGTTTGAAGGCAAAGGGTAGTAACACCAAATACTAATTGGATTTAGATTTTTCTTTTGTTCACTCACTTTGTATTTTGTAAATTGACAAAAATAAACAAATATTATTTGTATGTTTGAAAATGTTCTTAGTTTACAGAATTTTTCCAGAACTGCCTAAAACGTTTGCATAGTACTGTGTATGCAGTGGAATTCACTGCCATATTGTCCCTCACTTTATATAAGCTTGACTTGACAAGGATCATGACCTGTCACTCATTTTGGTTTCTTTGAGAGGTAAGGATATCTTTGTTCAGTAGTGAGGACACTACTTGTATGTGGTGTTTACACACCAAAGCACCTTAATCACTTTTTAGCTAATTGAACTTGAAACTGAGTAATATACATATGACTAGTTTTAAGCTTAATGATAGAAATATAAAATATCACATTTTGACACGAACTGAATATGAGGATTAGTTGTAGTACAACATTTGACCTTTATCAAAGCATTTCTGTTATGGAAATATCAAAACATCAAGTCCTAAATCTAAATTATTGCACATGTTCCCTGTGATAGTAACCATATACACCAAACCATAAACCATGTGTTGGAAGTATCATGCAAGCTTGATCCTTACTGCACTCTGGTGTGCCATTTAAACAAGGCCAAGGAGAGCTCTAAAGATCTGAGTTTCCAAAACCTCATAACAGAAAATAAGACAGAGTAAAACACATATATCTGTCTGTCAAAGCAGACTCAAAAAATGTAAAACCATTTTAAAACTGCTCCCAAAATGTTGTTTGTTCATGCGTAGTCTGGACATAACTATATCGATTACTTTCATAATGCCATCTTTTTACAATCTAATTTATATGAATATTTTTATAGCATTCTTTAAAGGGCTTATGCTGTCTACCATGAAATAAAAGATTTCAGAAATATACAGCATCTTTTTCCACCTTAAGAAAAAATGATGCTATCTGAACTAATTTTATTGTTTTACATTACCAGTCATTAGGGTGATTCGTGTGTTTATAATGGTCTATTATGTGCAGCATATGTGTGCTCCATGCTACAGGTTATAAATTCACTGGGAGCTGCTCTGAACTTGAGACAGCTGGATGAATGAGGTTGACTTAAATGAGCTTTACTTAATGTAAGCACAGGGTGGATGGTGTACAGGATCTCCATAGGTATGGGATGCACAAATCATTAAAAAGAAAGATGTGTGAATGTGAATTCTTGTAAAGGAAAGAAGAAGCTGCACTCTTTTCTATGTGTGTTGAAAAGTGTAATGTCTTACTGGATGGGGAGTAAAAGGGCATCAGATACACACCATGATATGTCTGTAAATCCTGAGGAACTTGGATGGTGTTATAAGTCTACAATGCTGTGCTCTGACTGATGTAATTCCCTTCTTCAATCATTCATTTCTAGACTTTTTTAAGGCCAGAGTTGCCTCAGCCAACTCAAAAATGTTAGACGGAGTGTTCAAGCTGATGTTCTACAACAGCACAATAATGTATGCGCACTGACACAAGAACACATCTAGATCATCTTTTACGATATTGTTTTCCAAAGTGATAAACTGGAGTCCCAAGAAAACACAGACTCACCTTTATGAAAAATGCATAACTTCAATATGGAAATATCAGGATTATTATTTTCCTCATGCAAGTTCAGCTGTCACTATAGTATGGAGGACACATATAGCAAAATGTCAGAAGACCTGCAGTCTGTTTATTTAAAGGTTAGAGGTTCCATTCTGTCATGCAGTGAGACCACAGACAAGGACTAAAGTAATTCAGTCAGCTATCCTCATCACCTGGTGTTGGACAACATGTGATTGACAACACACAGCAATGCATGTCAATGCATAATATTTACGCTTAATTTTCAATTGCAATTGGTCACAAGCATCAACTAAAAAGTGCATTTATGTGTTGTAGAGATTAATTTTATGAGAAATGTATGCATTTGGTGCTCCACCAGGCTGCCCTGATAAGACCATGTGTCACCCAGAAGCAGATGGTCTGGGAGAGGCTTTAGTCATCCATGCCAAAGAATAAGGAAGATGGAAGAGAAAATAATCACAGTCGTTAGCTCACATCCAGAACTATACAATCCAGTCTTACAAATCAATAATTCGGCTCCACGATAGTTCCACAATCTGTATCTCTACGTGTTTAGTGCTTCGTATATCTGTATCTGTATGTGCACCTGGACATGTGTGTGGTCTAGACCAGAAGGATATTGTGAAGATTACTATTATGCCCCTGGAATCCCTGCAAACACTGACAAAGATACCCCACAGCTGCTGGAAATAAAAGCAATTTTCCACTCACAAAAATAACAAACAGAAACATGCAGAAAATAATCTCCTTTAGCTATGTACATATGTTCCTCAGCTACATCACTTGAGTTCATAATTTGTTGCAACTAGACAGCCTGTGGACCTTTCTGGCAGATTTCTATATAACATGATAGTGAGTATGATAGATTCTATGTTTTTCAAATCCAGGAACTGTGGATTACAGTTGACAACAATATTCAATGAATAATATTTTGTTTTTGCGTTTGCTATATTCCAAAAAATGTCATTGGACATGCTATCAGAATCTACGATGAAGCTCGGGTACAGTGCTGCTGCTAATCTAAATAGGATCCTTTCATTATAATGAGTTTATTTTAATGATGGATATAGACAGTTCATTTAAGAAAACATAAGGAAACATAAAATGAATGTACAAGTTAATATTTTTAATATAATGCTTATTATTGGAGCCCCCAGCAGTGATATCTAGCCTGCACAGGATAGAGACACTTCTAAATTTCAGGCCTGTTTGCACAGTAATATTATACAACTCATCAAACTCAGTAAGGCAATGTTTTGGTTGGGCTACTGAAGCAAACATGATAGACAAAAATAATAGACACAAAATACAATAATACCATACAAAAACATTTGTATCCTAAACTTATATATCATAATCTTCTCTGTAGTTGTATTCATCATTATATCTGTATTTGTATTTAATATAATATTATGTACAGTATTAGTACATGCATTAATAATATCTATTTGTATTTAGTTTAGTTTAGTTAATTTAGTTACATTTCTAGTTTGTCCTCAGGTCTTGGCACAAAATATATGCAATAAACCCAATTTGCAACTTTGTTTTTTGATGAAAAAGTCTATCTAATTGAATACGTTTTAAATTCACTTTAAACAAGAAACATTTTAGCAGCTTTAATATATTCTTGATGTACATTTAGATCCCTAATGATCAAGCCAGAGATGAAAGTGACGAAGACTCAAAGTGAAGCCATACTCGAGCATAATGCTAGCCCAGGGATGGCCAACCCGAGAAACCTCTTTCGTTCATATTGTAGACGTGCAAGAATGACGAGAAGTACAGTAGTTGAATGAACTGTCATTTATTGACAACAGAGAACTCCATTACTGTTGGCCGTAACCA
>JAOVVG010000044.1:23351612-23366242 GCA_028566375.1 Leptodoras nelsoni | reverse complement strand
AGGCTGGTCCAGTTTAGCCATGAAACCTCCCACACTAAAATGACAGGTGTTTCAGTTTCATTGTCCAACCCCTGTATGTGCAAGTCTAACAGCAAGTCATTAATGCTCTTGACCCTAATAAGGATAAAGCCCACAAGAAGAGATTCAATGGTCAACAATACAGTCAACAATCCAAGCTATGGGAGCCATATAAGGCATGGGCTGTTGCTCTATTAGCTATTATCTGGCTCAAATTCTGAATTCTAATAAAATACTTTGCACTGCTGGTGTTTAGGCAGGTGTTTGGTGCACAAGAATTAATGGATGACTGCTTCTCTTTGGTTAAAACACAACCTAAGCATACAGTATAATCCAAGGGACTTATCCATGGTCTCATTACTTCCAAAAAAAGACCACAACAGCAAATGAAAGAAGTTATGAAACATGCAGTACACAAAAGAGTGGTAATGCAGCAAGGGATCAAAATGCAAAGACCAGGCTCAAGTCAGGACAAAGACTGACCAAAGGGTTAAAACACAATATACCAGGAATGTTAGTATCGTGTCTGAAAATCAAACAAATAAAGCAATTATGGCTTATACATCTTAATGAGCTCATTGCCCACATGGCATTGTTTATAATGTCTACTGTACAAAATTCAGAGTTCCTTTCCAGATTATTTTCAAGAAATATTAACATAGCACAAAGTGAGGAAATTTGTGTTTGGTAGATTGTTTCTTTGTTGTAACAATGCTTCTTGGCAATAAATCTTATACCGTTGGAAAGCCTGTTAATTTCCCTTTTAAATGAGTATGTGGGTTACTCCCATGAAAGATTTGCCAAATCTTCTCTGCCAATGCCGAACAGCTTATCCAGCCATTGACTCGTTTGGTGTTTGCTGAACTGGATGATTAAAGTTTGAAGAAACATAGCCAATATATATATGCCAAGACAATATTGGCAATTTGTAAATATGCCAAGACATATTGGCAATTTAACAAACAGGAGCCTCAGTAGCATGTGGAAGAACCATGCACAGCCACATTGGCCTGGCACCTCCTCCTCATGCTAGTCACCAGCCTGGTCACACAATGCTGTGGGACGGCATCCCATTCTTCAACCAGCATTTGTCACAAGTCAGCCAATGTGGATGTATTGGTCACTCTGGCACAAACAGCATGTCCACGCTGATCCCACAAGTGTTCATTGAGGTTGAGGTCAGGACTGTTGGCAGGCCATTCCATCCTCTCCACTCCCAAATTCTGGAGCTAGTCTCTGATAAACCCCACTCTGTGGGGGCGAGGGTTGTCATTGTGGAGGATAGTGTTTGGTTCCAGACTGTGGAGATATGGGATTGCCACTGGTTACAGAATTTATCATAAGCTGTTAGGCAATGGTAGAATAAGCTGTTTGGCATTGACAGAGAAGATTTGGCAAATTTTTCATGAGCGCAACCCACATTCTCAGCTCTATTGCTCATCCCACAAATGCATGTTTCTTACAATTGTGGCACTATTTAAAAGGGAAATTAATAGGCTTTTCAACGGTATAAGAGTTATTGCAAGAAATAATCTAACAAACACAATTCTTTACTTATTCCAAAATGTTTACTCAGAGTCTTAAAACAACTGTCATTGCATATGGTGTGCATGCCATATGTTAAAAGAACAATTAACAAATTGTGTGAAAGATGCATATTTCCACATCCCCATGGTTGTAAAACACATGTGATTTCTGTTTTGAGATAATGGAGTGACATACTAATCGAGTCCTTAACAGGTTGTTCCCAGGCTTCCCGGGCTGGAATTCCAGAGTTTGTGTGTAAGTCCTTATCTAGACGATTGGCTGCTAGGCAGACTCAGCAGCAAGTGATGAGGCAGATGGAGCTCCTGAATAAATATGTTGAAGCTCTGGGGCTAAATGGCTATTTGGCTGTGCAGGCTGTACAGTTCACTGACATGAACTTGACTCTCATGCTGTTTGTTGCATGTTTAAGAGCGTTTTTGATAAAAAACTATCAGTGAACTACATGTGGCCACCAAATATGTCCCATATGCAGATTTTCTGCATTTGGTGTGGATGTTGCAACAGCAACCCCAAGCTGATGTTTTACATCAACACAAACGGAGCATAAAATTGTGAACTGTGTTGAGGTAGGCAAACAAGCTCTGTTAATGGGCTGATGCACATCCATCTTGGAGAGCAGCCACTGCAATCAGCCACAGCAAGCCTGTATTGCAACATTAAATGAAAATTGTGCTTTAGCTCATTTAGAACATGTACGTCAATCGATTTGCAAATAGGCAGACAGCTCACAATCCAATGTTTTTCGTGGACAGGGCAGTCAGGATACATGTCATCATCACAGCTAAGACTTTATGCTTTTCTTATAGATGAGACTGTAATGTATCCCAGAGACTGCATATGCATATGTTATTGTTAAAGGTTAATGGAAAAAGAACAGCGTATTAGCACTGATATATGGAAACAATAAAAATTTCAGGACTATTCTGTGGTGATTCATACCAAGAAGTGCTTAGTCAGTTTACAAGAAGAGACCTCTAGCAGAAATGGAATGAAAACCACACATAGCTCTTTACCACATTAGGTGTGCAGACAACTTATTGCACTCGCCTCTGGGAACAACATGCAACTAGGCCTCTAATGGATATTGGGTTTTAGTAGACCTACATTGTATATGGGTTACAGATATAAAGTGGGTTTCACTTAATTCAGGATTTTTTGCTGGCCATTACTATGGTTAGGTGTGTCATCAAAATAACTATGCTGGAGCCCAGAAGCCTGTCATGCTCTGGCTGAACCATGCATAACTGCCAAAGATATTGATGCAGTGGTATATTAATACAAATATAAACAGTGATACGATTTTACAGTGATAAGATTTTGATCAAGTCTTGGCTCAACTAAGATTAATATCAGTGCACGAAGGATTCCGAACGTCAACACAAGTAATTGATGGTTATGTGTATAAGGGGGCATTGGCTCATTGGTCCCTCCCAAAATAGATTTTCTTATGTTCTTACTCCCAAGCAAAGTAAAGGAATGTGGCACATGACAAAATTATCCAAAAGGTTTTAATGAAGTTCCTGAAATAAACTCACTACCACTGCAAAAATTATTGCAAGACAACTTAAATACTATTAGTAATCATTTTCAAACACTCTACTCTGCTAATTTATGTTTCTGTATCCACATCTATTTATACAGTATCATTAAGTGAGAACACAAGGGAGCCTGATCTGAATGTGTGGAACCGTGTTTGTGAGCACGCTTACTAATAGAGAGTTAATAAAACTTGTGAACCGATTGTGCAGGGAAAATTCTGTGTACGAGTTCTGCACACACTCAACAGTGACATGCCTGTGTTTTACAGTCTTTAACCTGCACAGCTACACTCTGTGGTTGAGTCAAGTTGAATTTTATGACTACTTTAATGACTACTTTTTATTTTGCTGTAATTGGTCAATTTTAACCATACCCCTTTCAACCAGAAACAGACAAAATTCCCCAAATCATCCTTCAGTCATGTAAAAGCTCTTACTGTAATAGTAGATGGTGAAGGAAATCAGTCTGGTCATTGCATCAGAAAATGTTACAAACCTCTCTGATGACTGGCAGTCAAGAGTGTAAATGTAAAATGGTAGCTTATACATAGAATTGTGGTGAATTTATTAAGGGCCTTCTTCAAGAACCCAACAGTAGCAATCTTGATAGTACTAGGGCTTGAACTCAGGCCATTCTACCCTTCATAGGCATTGGATTGCTGATGAAGTGATTTTGTGATCTTATAAGCTCACAGTTTTGCATTAGGTGTTGCATACGAGTGCTCCAGTATGGCAGATGGCACTTCCATTATTTCTAAATTGCTTGAATTCAATTGCTTGAATTTCCAGACATGTTGACTTTCCTTCATTTCTTGCTAATGTTTTAACTTAGCTGCCTTAATGTGGCAGTATTTAACAGGATAGATAGCTATTAAAACATAATTCCTTCTAATCTTCTAACATCTGTTCAAACAAGATCAATTTTCTCATGGAGGGGTTTTGCCATGTCAACATTTAATTTTGAATTAGTGTTTCTTTACCTGCAATATTCACCTGTCTCAATATAGACCAGATCTGACAGGAAAGAGAGAAGATGCTCTTCACATTAAACATGACACAATGTCTGCTTATTAGATTAGCTTTGCAACTAATAGTTGGCTAATAGTTGGGGAAAGATTAATAAATGGCTAGTTCTGTCACTTCTGAAGTCTTAGGTCCATATGAGTATCGACAGGTGACCAGAGGGCTATTAGGAACTGCGCTGAGTTGCACATTACTCATGGAGATAACATAAAGCCAGTGTACCTTCCATGATGCACTAATTAGGCCTAATAGAGCTTAGTAGGGGCTCATTACTTAGGTACTCCACGAAAAGTGGGCTTGTTGCATGATATACATAATGGATGTCATAATGATTTGCTTAGTCATAGATGAAAGAAACTGCAGTGTCTCCCTGAAAAATGGATTTGGAGTTGCTGTGATCTGGCACACTTCTGACATCGTTTCAACACAGGGGAGCTGGATACGCTACAACAGAAAAAGGTTCTATCGTAAAGCTACAAAAAAAGCCCACATCTCTGTACAATCTCATTTCCTCTGTCAAGTATCTGAACTGTTGAAATTGCCTGCCACAGAATTTCAGATGGAGATGGATGAGCACAAATAAGCAAACACTGGGACTATGTAACAAACATAAATGAGAGGATCACGGAAAATACATATGACAAGTGTGAATAATATATTAGTGCTAATTGGGCATAAACGTGGTACGTAGTTCGGGTGCTCGTGATCACGTGACTGATGTGATCATGTGGTGTGAGGTGGCTGTAGTCCTTCTAGTAGTTTGCTAATCATTTTATTGAGCACATACAAATCGAACCTCAAAGACACAAGGTTAAGCTATATATGTTGATACACTTTAATGAAATATCAAACACTTCATACACTTTAGAGAAATGTCTAGTCCAATATTCTAAAGCTATAATTTATTAAACATTTGCATTTGAAAAGAACACCTTGGTAACACTTGCAAGAAAATGAGATTTTATAACGTAGTCTACAGAGGAGTATGTCTTTTATATAAGCAAAATAACACATCCATTTTGCAGGGTGGCCTTAATGAATATGCAATTTGCTGTGGTGTTAATGCAAATAGATTAATTTAGCACCTGCAGTGTGATCTATTATGGCTGAAAGTGATTCAGGGGACAGAAATTGTATGTGCAAATTATTTCAACGGAAGGGCGGATATTCAATTTATGGAAGCCCATTCTCTTCGGTATCAGACCTTGCCACAGCTATCAAACAGTAATAGCACATGCAAAACCAACATCAAAATGTTTTCTTCACCCTCTTTTGTATGAGACCATTTACACAATTAACTTTTGTAAATTGCCCACGAAACAACCATTAACTACAAGTGCAATTTATCAGACTGCACAAGCAAACAAGGAGACTTTGTTTGGGAACTTTGTAAATCATGTCTACTTTCACAATGCATAGAACTACTACATAATTTCACCAAACCTGAAATAACCGAGCAATGTTTTCCCACTTCTATCTTTATTAAAATAAGTGCACTATACTCACACATTGTATGAAACTAGTCTATTGGTGCTGAAAGACTTGAAATGAGATGTAGGAAATGAATTATTTCTATAAACCAGAAACAGTAACTCTTGATTAGTATGTGTGTGCATGTCCTTTGCAGAATTAAAATCATCAATTTCTGGAAATAAAAATCAATTTACTATGTGTCAGCTATCAATCACTTTCACATGACAAAGGCCCTAGTTCTGAGGACAAGTTTTATTGAGTAATGGAGCTATAAATATGAGCATTTCTCTTGGCAGGTCCCTGAAGGTGATGGAACCTGTGCCAGAACTGTGTGTTGGTGGTACTATGTAACAAACAACTCCCTTAAACTCATGTTTTTCATTACCATAATGTAATGGTTGTGAAAGTTAACATCCTACAAATCAAAATGTTGGAGAGGCAGGGCCAGGTAATCTTGATTCTTTAAGATAGAGCTTTTAGTGCAAAATTTATATTTATATATCTAATCAAACATTAAAAAAGGAGGTGCTAAAATAACTTTGTGGAACAGTTACAAAAGTGTAAATCTTAGCTGTGGGAATGTAGCATGCTCAGCTATCACATTTAGTGCTGACTTACTATCCCACCAAATCCCAAGTAATTCCCCATCAATGTACACTGAAGTACCAGAAAAGCTGGTACTGGAGCCTATGTAAAATACAAAGCAACTCCACTTATGCACGTCATTAGTTGTTCATGCCAGTGCGTATATATAAAGCGATAGACATCTATGGAAGCTTCTAGAACTGTTTCCAATGTGAAAGTGGCAAGTTATCACAATTTAGCGATTTTCAACATGGTTTAATAGTTGGAGCTCATGAGACGGGTCATAGCATTTCGGAAATAGAAGCACAGTTTGGATTTTCACATATAGACAAGTGCTTTTCAAGTGTGTACCATGTGTACCATAACTACATGACTTTCCAGCAAAACCTCAAACTTACAACAGCATCATGGCCGTAAAAAGTGAATGTGAGCAGCGTCGGCTGGCAAGAATTGTGTAACACTGCCTCAAGTAACATTGGAATTCAATGCTGGGGCCTCAACAAACATCAGCATGAGGACTGGGCAACGTTCACTCCAAGATCCAGTGTGGGACCTACCAAGTATCAACTGCCCTACCAGTTTTTCTGGTACTTCAGTGTATATACACAGTAAAATCAGCACCCATGCTACACATAACGTAATGTCTGATCATACACTCTTATAGACTTGCAGATTACCCTTTGGTAAAAAATAAATACATTCAAAATTACTAAAACAACATGAAAGATTTTTCTAATGGTAATGTAAAAATATTATCTTGCTATGGACCATATAATCTAACAGTCTTTTAAATCTACACTTTTAAATCAATATCTTGTTTCAAATTATTGCTTTCTAGTAAGTAGCTGTGTAATAAGCAAGATAATGTGCAAGAAGCCAGTCATAATTGCGAAATACACTCCATCAGGGTGATGCAAGTCCCCTCCACTTTGCACTGGGGACTTGCATCACCCTGATGGGGTTTATTTCGCTATAATGACCTGCTTCCTGTACATTATCTTGCTTATTACAAAGCTACTTCCCCTCCACTTTTCACTGTGGTCCTACATCACCCTGTCAGGGTTTATTTGGCAATAATGGCCAGCTCACTTTACATTATCCTTTACCTATCAACGTTGTCTATTAGTTGTTGCAGCCCTAATACAATTATAGTCTAAACCTTATTATGCTTCTTGTCTTGGTTACATTTCAGCTTCAAAAAAAAGTAATTTTTTTGAAGAAGTGGATGTTTTTTCAGCGCTTTAACCAGTAGCATATCTGGTAGAAAATCTACCTGTTTAGAAAAAAATGTTTCTAGCTAAATTTTGATAATGGAACCTGCCTTCTCTGACAGGAAGCAAATAAACCTGTATGAAAAAGCTTTTCACTCAAGCCCAGCACTTCACCTGCTGAAAGGAGATATGCATTTGAAGGAATGCAGCGCTGCAGTTAAACGAATCTGGGCTACTTTCATTAACGGTCCATCACAGTGTAGGGAAGGGCTTTCAGACATGCCTGGACTTATCTCTCTGATTGGATTACTCTTTGGATGAGGAAATGCTTAGGGGTGGAGAAAACAGAAGCTGTGGTTCTTGTTTTTTTTTGCCTGCTCACCATCACTCTTTCTGTCCATCTCCTTTTAAGCCAATGACATTATCAGACTGATCAGACCCAAACAGAGCAGGGAAAATGTCACAGGTTACAATCATGGGGGAAAATAATGTACACCTTTATTTTTACATCTTTAGTTATCAGGGCCTAAATAGCAATTGTGTTGTTCTCACCAATTTCTATAAACTAACAAATAATCTCAGGTGACAACAACAACAACAACAACAACAACAAACCACATCAGATTTCAGTATATAGTCCTTTTTCCCCAAAACATAAACCAATATTCAGAAATCCCTTAATTCAGTAACATGGAGAAGTACTTTAACAACAATAATTGAAGTAAGTGTTTTCTGTGAGGTTTCATGTCACACACATTATTTTGGAGAAATTTTGGACTACTGTTCTTCAGAGCCCTGCTTCAGTTCCTCGATGTTTGAGGGCATTCCGTTGTACAGCATCTCTGGGGTTGAGGTTTAGACTTTGACATTCTATTATCAATTACTTTGAGCATTCCAATATCTTGATTTCTTTTCTTCTTTAACCATTTGATGTCAATTTGCTGATGCGCTTGGGATCATTGTCATGTTGAATGACCCAATTTTGGCCCAGCTTAAGCTGCTGGACAGATGGCCTCATATTTGTGCCAAAAATATTCTGATATAAAGTGGAGTTCTTGTAAAACAAGCCTAAAGTGTCCTAAAGTGGACAGTAAAAACAAGCCTAAATCATCACCCACTCACCACTGTGCCTGACAGTTGGTAAGGCGTGTTTGTGGTTACATGCTGTGTTTGGCTGTCACCAAACATGCTTCTGTGCATGATGACCAAACTTCTCCAGCTTGGTCTCATCAGGCCAAAGGACATCAGAACTTTTGTCCAAGGGCAGTTGTGCAAACTTAAGTTGTTTGTTCAGTCTTTTTCTGATTGCGTTGTCATGAACATAAACATTTATTCAGCTCACAGAGTCCTGTAGGTCACATGACATACCTCATGTTTTTTTTATATATCTCTGAGCATTAAACAGTCTGACCTTGGACTGAATTTGCTGGGATGCCCACTTCGAGGAAGGCAGTCTTGAAGACTGATTGCTTCTCTGAGGACCTTTCTTCTTGACACACACCTGAGTGCTCCAGTGCACCAAACTGCCAAAAGTTTTGCTTTTATCGAGCCAGTCACACTTCTTGATTATGAACTACTCCTGTACATTTCATTAGTAACTCCTGGCTGTTCATTACTCTCTTAATGATTGTGAAATTAGGAAACATTTTTTTAACCTGGTTTCTGAATGTTGGTTTGCTCATTGGGGAAAAAATGGCTACAAATTTTTTGGAGGGTCACATGAGGTTTGTTTATAGTTGGTGAGGACATATACAAATATAAAACTTAAAGGTGTATTTTGACTTCTAACCTGAGCCAAGTCACTGGCCTATACATTGAATTTAAACCACCTAAAGGCTACATGGGAAGGTAAAAAAAAAATACAGACACTAATTGTAATAGGAAACCTGGTTAGTGTTAGAACTTAATAAAAGTCTAGAATAGTACATACATATGTGATTTGAGTCCCAATGCTAGTTTGTTTAGAGGAGGTAGAAGGAAAGGGAAATTTGCCCATGATTTGTTGCCAACCTTCTATACTATAGTTGTAAATGTACACTCTTCATTTGAATGGCTGGATTGTATTTCACAGTAATACAGTATGTCAAAATATAACATCAAAATATAAGCTGTGTCCCAATTTAGGGGCTACATTTGAAGACCGTCTTATTTTTGTACGGCCTTTGAAGCCTATGCAGGTCTTTGAAGGATACCACTTTGTAGACCATATAGACAGCATTCTTTGAAGGATGCAACCAATAAATTGGGACACAGCTATATAGTACATTAGCACACAAAAGAAACCATGGCAGGGGTGGCTCAATGGTTAAGGTGTTGGGTTATTGATTAGAAGGTCAGGGGTTCAAGCCCCAGCACCACCAAGCTGCCACTGTTGGGCCCTTGAGCAAGGCCCTTAACCCTCATCTGCTCAGTTGTACAAATATGATAAATGTAAGTCACTCTGGATAAGGGTGTCTGCCGTAAATGTCAAATTTTTTTCATTGTTAGCAGCATTTCTGATATTAATTTATAAAACAAAAAAGGGGAGTCAATACAAGAAAAAGGAGACTGCGAGTTTCTTTCACAATTCCATTTGTAAATCAAGCATCCTCTCATGGGGTCAAGACCATGGGTTCTTGTTTTGCAAGCCCTGGACTAAACTGTATTTTCTATTGTTTCTTGTTTTTATGCTATGCTTTAATTTTTATACATAGTTTGCATAATAATACAGTTTGCATTCTCTGTCCTATGATTTTCTTTTTGCCTAAAGGAAAGTGCCTGTGTGTAGTGATGGTAGTCTAGAAACGATAAAAACAACAAAAAAAAACTCCCATTGGGGAATTTTGTTGGAAAAAAACCCGCCAACATCAGAGGCATGACCTGCCTGCGTATCATTCACCAGCCTGAACAAGTCACCCAGAAATTCAGCATAATCACATGCACAAGACTTAATACGAAGAACTCTCACCATGTAAGAGTTGATATAAAACTTAAGATTTCTCTAAATGTGGCTCAAAGTAATTAAGGTGCCCTTTGCTATGCACGTTCATTTCATGCTATGCTCTCTGGAGTGATGCAGAATGCTGACAGATGTTCTGTTTACAAAGTGTGAGAGACCTGGTGAAGGAAAACTGAGAAAAAGGAGTGGGAACGCAGCACCTATATCAATCAGCTGTCAGCAGCAAGCACTACTGCAGAAGACTCAGGCTTGTCAAAGGCACTTCTACAACACAGCTAAATAGATGTTGAGTGCTACAGTGTCAGTGTTCTCCTCACTGTTTACAAAAAGCCTGGGAAGTCTTCCTGCGGCCATGTTTTTAGAAGTTCAGTCCCAGTTTCCCAAAAGCAGTATGATGTTCATGTCTCAGGTTAAGTGTTATTCAAAGAATGCCCTGCTGTACTATGCTTTTTGTACTACTAATTGCTTCTGACAAAATTCTAACAGTAACTTATTGTTAGCACCAGACACAAGAGTATGGCAAAATCCTTACCTGACTCAGTAAACTCATTGTTCAAGGTGATCCAGGCCTCCCTGATCTTCCGAAGGCTCTCTTCCATGGCTCTGATATCCAAGAATGGGCAGTTGCAGTCAGGGAACTTGGCGGAACATCGACACCAGCAGTCATTGTTGCGGCACAAAAGCTCACCCTCAGAATTGCACGCCACATAGCTGAGTGCTGCCTCCACGAAGCGGTTACGCAAGAACTCAGGGAGAACATCTTGTAAACCTGAATTTAAATAAAGGGGTTTTTTTTAGAGACACATAATACAGAGAATCTATATCTGCATTTTTAATCTTTGAATATCTTTTTCAAAGACCATATGGCTACTACCATGCAAGTCGTGCCAGGGTTTCTAATTCAAAACTGTTAATCCATTCTCTTAGTTATTTTCAGAATAGCAGGAAGTAATTAAGCAACTGCAAATATGCAGACAAATAATTAACCATGTCTTGCCTACTTAAAAAAAAACCTCATGAGAGCCATTATGATTGTCTAATAATAGTGACAACAGCTGTCTATTTGACAGCAAATGTGCCAGAACGGATGCTGAACATCATTTCCTTAAGTGGAAGAAGCTTTCTTATGATAATTGAAGTCTGAAAATTGTTATTAAGAAAGCACAATGTATACATGATTGAAATAAATAAAGTAACTTAGGCTAAATGACTACCCAAGCTTTAAATTTAGAAACCTTCCATGCTGGCAACAGAACAATGCTGACATGCATGCAGTTCACTGAAAATAAACATGACATTTTCCTGCACTGATCCAATGATGAGGTGTCAAAAACCGTGTTAGGCAACACAAAGCCACACAAATTAAATTCATGGAACATTTTATCCATTTCCTTCTTTTCCCTTCTCCTCTCAATCTCCTTATACAACCCAAAATTAATACAGTTTTTTCTTCCTTTTTTTTTTAAGACCATGCTCAGAACAATGTGCAATAAGCCCAAGCTCATTTCACTGCATTATCTTCTATAGATTGGGCAGTAAGCAGAGAGCGGATGGAATGTAAAGTGGGTCAGACGCCTGACCGTGTTTGCTTGCACATTTCTATTTAGGACAGAAGGACTGCCATGCCAGCTCTATAATTGGGTAATAGGATGGATAAAGACTAACAATCTCTATGGCAAGGTTATTCATCCATATATTGCTGTCATGAAGCAGGGGTGCTTTGCAAACAGAGAATCGATGTGGCATTCCCTGACCATATCCTGCTCTGATCCTTTGATGGGAGGTAATGTGAGTATTGATATTTATGCAGACATATTAATTAGTGATGATTTGCTAGGAATGGCCCATCCTAAAAAACTCAATATTGCACACTATGGAGGGTGGATTGTGTATATATACTATATTTAAAAAACATATTTGCCATTGCTTTTGTTGTTGTTGGTAACAATATAATTGATTAGCCATTTGTAATCAATACATACTGACAAACACCACATACATCATCCGATAACGAATGCATTCACTATCCATCTTCTGGTGAGGTCGATCCACATTTTACAGCCCAGCTGCGGGTGTTGAGCAACTGCTAATTATATTATCTGAGAAAAGCTCTTCTCAGCTTCACCAGATCTGACACCCATCAAGAGAGAATCAATTCCTTTTTTTCTCTCAGCTTTTCAAATTCTCTCCCAGTATGAATATTTATGAGACACATTTCTCCAGTATTTATTCTCCGAATTGCAGGAAAACAAGAGGCATAATTAGATGCAGTCTTCCTCTCAAGGCCTGGTTTATGGTGGGTGCGGAGCCAACAGTGTGGGGAGGCACACAAAAGACCGTGACTTGGATGGCTTTCATTCCGGATAAGGCTAAATAACAGCTCTTGTGCCCGCTCCTCCTCAATCTCAGCCTTTTCATAGAATGAAACAGAGTGCTAACTTTTTCAGACTTCAGTAATATCTTCAGCCTAAAATATATCTATTGTATCCAGTTCTAGTTAAGGTTTTTCGCCTCAATTCACTTTTGTTAGACAGTACGAGTTGACTATCTATGGCCAGAAAAAACGCTAAAATAATCTTAAATTAAGAAAAGAAATGAAATTAGATTAAGAACTGAGCAACTGACAGAAATAGAGGCCCGAGGCATCCTCCAGCCAGCCACTTTTCTATCTTTGTTTAAACATGCCCCTGCCTCAGCTTATTAAAGTAGTTACATGGGTTTTGTCAGAGGGATGATTGCTTCAGGAGGTAGCAGTATTAAGTGGCCTGACTTTTAAATGTCAAACTCAAGCAAGTACTGGCATAGGCCACTTGTATAATTAGCACCAACACTGCCTTTTCTTTTCACTGCCATTACGATCTTTAATTTTTGTGCTTTGGTCACATGTGGTGACACATCTGTCAGTGGGGTGTGAGGGAAATTTAGGTTAGTGTAAATGCTTGCCTTCAGATAACCCTTCACATCACCTAAAAGTGTAGCACATTGATAAAAACCATAGCCTGATATGAACTTTTTTTCTCTCGCAGGAACAGACTTTTTCTGTTAATTAAACGGAAAATACACAGACTTACATGCTACAGTTGGTTACATGCAGTAGTTTGTTAATGCTACACAGGACCTTTCTCTGAAATTAGAAAAATATCTAATGGTTTATTCACTGTGTAACTGTATACAGTCTCCTCTAAAAGTATTAGAACAGCAAGGCCAGTTCTTTTGCTAATGCTATTAACTGAAGATATTTTAAAAAAAGTAGAAAAGGAGATGATTTTAGCTTTCATTTCCTGATAATTACATCTAGATGTATTAAGCATGGAACCTTTGGTGGGTGGCATACCACCCAATCTTAAGGTAAGCAAAAGTATAGGACCAGATAGTCTTAGTAAATAAAATGAAAGCAAATAACACTTCATATTTGAACCACTGACATCACCAAGCTGTTCTTCTGCATTTTTCCTTTGTGATGCATTCCAAAGCTTGTACTGTAGCTTCTTTCTGTTGTTGTTTGTTTTATTAGTTTCTCTCTTCAATCTCCTCTTCAGTAGGTGAAATGCATTTGGGTTAAGGTCTGGTGACTAAATTGGCTAGCCCAAAACCTTACACTTATTTCCTCTGCTGAAGTCAGAGGTTGTTGTGTGTTGGGTCATTGGGTAATCCTGCTCTATGATGAAGTTCCCCCAAGTCAGACTGGATGCATTTCTCTGTAAACTGGCAGAAAAATGTTTCTGTAGACTTCTGAATTCATTCTGCTTGCTAACCAAATCTGAGTACCATAATCAATAAAAAAAATTTGTGCTACTCTTCCATGCAAACCCATGCCATAACACTACCTGCACCATGCTTGCCCTCTGAGCTTGTGTGTTCTGGATCATGAGCAGATCCTTTATTTCTCTACACTTTGGCCTTTCCATTGCTTTGGTAGATATTAATCTTGGTTCCAGAACTTTTGTGGCCCATCACTGCATTTCTTTGTGAATTCCATTCTGCTTTCTGATGCCTTCTGAATACTGCTGATGAGTGGTTTGCATCTTGTGGTATGGCCTCTATATTTCTGCTCTCATCTTGTTTGAATAATCTACTGAGATTCCTTCAGTTGTTGGTGACATCACTGACTGTTGTTTTGTTATTTTCTCACAATGTTCCTGTTACTGCTTTCCTTTGCTGACCTGTTTGATGTCTGGTAGTGAGAACACCAGTGGTTTCTTTCTTTTTCAGAATATTCCTGTATTGGCTATATCTAATGTTCCCTTTTCTCCCATAGACAGTTCTATGCCCTTCAGGTTGGTGTTCATCCTTTAT
>JAOVVG010000044.1:23298371-23309546 GCA_028566375.1 Leptodoras nelsoni | reverse complement strand
CCTTAGTGTGTGAATGCGAGTGTGAGTGTGTGTGTATGAGCCCTACGATGGATTAGTGCCCTGTCTAGGGTTGATTCATGCCCTTGCGCTCAGAGTTGCCAGCTGGGCACCGGCTCCCCCGTAACTGGGAATAAGCGGTACAGAAAATGAATGACTGACTGACTGAATGCCCCATATTTCAGAGTCAAAAATAAGCTTTCCAGATGTTTTTATGCCCCGTTTATTCACATTTCTAGGCATTTTAGGTTTACATGGAGTTCATGGATAATTCTTATCCAGAGTGAGCCAGGGAGACCTGACCATTTTTTAAATAAAATAACATGATAATTACTCATAAAATAAAACCACTACACTAACCTTTTAATGCCATTTTTATTTGCAATATTCACCACATCCTTGTGCTGGAATTTATCACAGCAAGACAAAGTTTCATAGCTGAAGGATGCGGACTCCTTGTTACAGATGCACGCACTCTTTAAACCTTTTCTGGTGTTCAAACTGTACATGGCTTGCCAAGTGGTTTCAATTTCAAGAAGCGTTGTTATGAGAATTTTCGGCCCACTTTTTAATTGTGTTCCGAAAGGGCATAGCACCAAAACGAGGAATATTGAACTTAATGAGAAATATCCGCTGAGTAGCAATCACAGAGTCGCCATTTTTAAAAAAATGTTTCAATAATGATTCAACTCCATGTTGATTAAAACGGCATCAGTTGAGCTGCTGTTTCTCCAACAAGTCACTACACTAATCAAACTATCGTCTGGGAAATACACATATGAAAATCGTGAGATCTCTATGGTTCACCCTGTAGAATTTAAATAGTAATTTGCCAACATTTTGTTTCCCCAACTATAATCTTTTAATCAGCCAAACCGCTCATTTTAATGACTAATCAAAAAATACAATATATTAATATATAATATATTATCATGCATTTTTCCTATTAGATCATGATATTTGGCTGAATTAAGATGATATAACAATTATTTTTTCATAGAGCACACAGTAATTTAACTCATTCTAGTGGTGAAAGCCATGAAATATTCAAGATTATATAACAATTATTTGCATAGCGCACACGAGTATGATTCTAGTGCTGTGAAAATCATGAAAATAAATGTGAACGTCAATTGTGTTAGTCAGTGCAGAACATGAGGGAGAAGCTGCGAGGTCTGACCCAGTTATGCCATGTGTTTGCACCTATCTCTGTATCTGTATGGCACTTTTTATGACATGGATGTCACAGCCTTGGCGAGATTTTACTCTGTATGATGGGCCACAACATGCGAGGAGGCTTTTTCTGTTCTGTTAGGACTGGTCTAATGAGTATACGTCAGATACAGGCAGCAGTTCTCTGCCCTATTAAACGCCTATGGGAGATTTTGGAGTGAGGTGTTATGCAGCGCTCTCCAGAACCATCAGAAAATGCAAAATAAGTCAATATATTTTTAAAGAATGGTTATTCCTCCAGTATAGCTCCAGATACTTCTGAAGTCTATGTAGTAGTATGTACTTCCTTCAGCTGCTCCCATTCCTTAGGGTCGCCACAGCGGATCAAGTCTACATCTTGGTCTGGCACAGTTTTTACACAGGATGTCCTTCCTGCGGGGTGTTGGGATAGAGTTGAGAGCCTTGCTCAAGGGCCCAATAGCAGCAGCCTCAGTCTGGGCTTGACCCCCTGACCTTCCGAATTGCAACTCCTAACCTACTGGGCAATGGTACCATCGCCCCTCTGAAGTCGATGTCAACTTGCATTAAAGCTGTTCTGGCAGCTCATGGTAGCTTACACTTCATATAGCTTGTAATTTATTTTTCTTTCAAACAGACCTCTATGGAAATCTTATCTTATTTGGCAAATAAATTAAAAATCAATGCATACACACATATACAGAACACAGGAGAATTACTGTGTCTCCAGGTCCATGATGCAACACATGAGTCAGTAAAGGGATTTCTTACACAGGCCTAACTAAGCTCAGCCAAGATTTTAAAAAACGCATTTCAATACCCCTGCAGAAAAATACAGCAGAACTACAGCTTACCTGTAGATCTTGTAGCGTGTTGAGAAGCCCTGCTGAAAGCGCTCCTTGAACTCGGTGTACTCTGGGCACCGGTGGAAAGGTCCCTTGTCAGATAGAAGCCAGTCCAGCTGAGCCACACTTGCCTTGCCAGGCAGAGAGGAGAAAGACAATGGTTCAGGGCGCTCAGCTGAGGCCAGGAGCCAGCTTAGAGCACCCAGAGGTGCCCAGCGCCACAAGAGCATCAAGAGGAACCATCTAACACCCAGAGCGCTCTGCCAACACGACGCCATCCTGCCCCCGGATGCCTGGGACCAGCATTCTTCTGCCAAGCCTGCCTGACCTAGAACCAGAGAAAGGAAAAAGACCATATCAGATGTTTCACTGTTGGGTCAATAAACCTTAAGTAAGTACATTAGCAAGAGCTAGGTTTCTTTCTTTATTAATGAAAAGCAATTATTTACATTCCTGATACTTATTCAGAATATTAATTTGAACTGAGACAATGAAATATAGTGTTGCTCTAATGAAACATAAATTAAGGAATTACAAGAAAGTAAGGCAATGGTTCTGAATTAATCTTTTTGTGTGGCTATGTCTCTTTCACTGCAGACCGTTTCAGCATTCTTGTATAACAAAATATAATTGAATGTCTGTGTATTTTTTTGCAGAAGATAAGTTTTGCAGAAGAGTTTGTGAGCCATAGTAAACACTCAATTATTCAATAGTTCACTGAAGGAAAAAAATAAACAAGTCCGAAAGTCGAAGGGTCTATCATGGGCCAAATATTAATAAGTAAGTGCTGGATTCAGCAATGCAACATGGGATCTGGGAGAGAATTTACTAATGTACTGATGCACATATTATACTAGGGAGGAATCTGGGATCATCAATATTCCCTGACACTGTTTCCTCATCTTTAGCAAATTTACAATGGAAATTAATTTCACTGGGACCAGATATGCGGCTGGATTCTTAATGATGTATAAACGACCTTGCTTTCATTTGGAAGTGGAGCAAGATACTATTTTTTTTTTTTTTAAATGTGTGCAAGTAGCAAATCTGGATCCAAATCCAAGGCATGCTCTGTAACCCAGTAATAACTGGCCACAGAATAGTACATACCTACCCAATTTATAAAGCTGCCTGAGGCCAATGGATATCCAGACATGATGTTTATGTAAGAGCATATTATTTCCACACTCTCGCTGGTAGTACTATTACTATTAAAGAAATTTAAATTCCCTAATTTCTCTGTAGAATATCCTTCTTCTCCCTGTCTTTCCTTTAATCCCTCTCTTTGCTTTGTAGCCCAGCAATCCTCACACTAATCTAATTCCTCACTATTCTATTTCTCTTCCCAGTCTCCCTTATATAATTCATTCTCCTTCAGTCCTTTTCTATTTCCTTTATACTATTGTTTTGTTTCATCCAATTCCTCCACGGTTGTGTAATAAAAGCACTGTTTCGACAGGGAGAATAAATTATCTCATCTTTGCAGAGTAACAGCTGAAGAGTAAGCACTACTTACTTCACAATACAGTGATTTAATGAGAAATACTGTATATTACAGATTCGTTTCTGCCATACAGTTTCTGCTTGTATGAAATATATGTACACAAAGTATTTATAGTTTGCACTGCACTAAATGCAGACAGAGCAAAAGAGAAACTGAAGAAAAAGAGGGTGTACAGTGTGTGTATGTGTGTGTATGTTTGAGAAAGGGAATGTCCATGATGAACTACATTACTGTGCTGATAACATTGATCAAATCCGGCAATGCTGCTCCAGGTTCCCCTAAATGCCAGCCTATTTGTCAAACTAAAACAGAGCCACTGCTAACAAAGTGCCTTTCTCAGTTGTTAAGAAAAAAAAAAGTGGTGTTAATATCATTCCAACACCACTGCGAAGGTCCTAATTCACTACTTTAAAGAATGCTTATATGCATTTATGATGCAAGGGAGCATATGTTATGTGGATAAAAAGAAATCCACACAAGCTGGCTCTTGGGATTCAATCAACAAACAACATAGAACTGATTTAGAAATTTGTTGAACTCAGAACATCAGAATCTTTATGTCTTGATCATAATTGTAACAGTAGATTCGGTTGCATTTTAGGGGCATCTGACTAAAAACAAGCACATTTAGCTATCCAGAATATAGTGCATGATATAGTGCAAGACATGTAGGACAGATGAATGGGACCTTTCGCATAGCTCTCGTATTGTTTCTTAATAACATTCGGATTCATTTCTTTTCACATTTATGTAACTTCCTCGACTGAGGTATTTATCTCCCATTCAAAGCACTGAATAGATTAAATGTTTCCCCAGTAGAAAAGCTGCTGTTCAGTCACTGTGCTTACCTTTTGCGGGTATAGTTTCTATCTAATTAGTGCAGCTTGAATGTGATTGCCGGTTTGACTCACATCACATCATAAAATCTGACTGGCTGTTGCCTAGTGACATTTATATTTCATTCACAAATGTTTACATTTCTTTCTGCTCTTATTGCTTACTTTCTGCTGCTTTTGCTCCCTCTGCACAGAAATTCCCTCGTTTATCTCCAGATGAAACGAATGCACCTCTGCAATGAGAATACACCACAGCTAAGCTTCATATGGTGCTCGTTCGCACAAAACATTTCTATAATTTGCTCTGGATGCATGATAAGTCAAACAGAGAATGAGAGAGAAGCTCTGACAGAACTATGACATTACATAAAGTAATGCTGTGCGCTAGGGACGTGCATCTCCATCACTGAGTCACGATGCGATACAGGATAGAGCTCATCGCATTGCCGATGATCTGATACATTAAACATACACATGAAACAACCGATAATGTAATACGATATGATTCACCTTTACTGTGAAGCAATGCCATTCAACATGATTTTGATTCAAACCAATACAATGGGAAAAAATTCTAAAGTATACGATCCTAAAAGCTCTTCCTCGTCTATGATAATCTGTGCCTTGCCCAGACACACCTCTAACTCGTATGAGACTTGGACAAGAGATCTGACAAAGAACTGGCCACTGACAGGCGCACAGATCAGAGACAGCATGCTTGAGAAAGGAAGAATTGATCTAAATATAAAATTCTCAGACATCCCGTCTCTCCCAGACGTTCCAGGAGTCTCCTGCATATTCATAGCGGCTCTCTGACGCCTGCAAATTATATACAATGTCCTTTTTTTGAGAGCAAGTGAGCAAGAAAGTATGAGTCTGACAGAGACTGAGAGAGGCAGCATCAAATGTAGCAAGAAAGTGGCGGAGAAAGCATCCTGATTGGTTTCTCTTTGTGCTAAGTAGACCCATCAGTTTTCTCCGTGGTCAGGGTTCACAGTCCACCTATCTCTCTCTCTTTCTCTCTTATATTCTTTCACGCTCCCTCATTCATTGTCCATTACTTTAGTGTCCCATGAAAGAAAATATGAGACGCACTTCACCCCAGACTACACTAGTGTGCCCCTGGCTAATAGGGTGAAAATAATGTTGCTTAGTGTTACTTGCTGCAATAAATGGTTGGATAAATGATTGTAAATTGCATGCTGAGGTGAGTTTAGCAGGTGTCATTCATTCATTAGCACAGCTAACGTTACATAAACTATCTGGCTAGCTGCTAATGAGCTACTGTATTGAGGCCCTACATGATGAGGTTAAGCTCCCTTGCTTGTTAAGGCCTAGGGCCTCTAGTAATAATTATATACAAATAAGTTGTATTTTACCCATGTAAAGATGTTACAAATGATGCATGCCTATTTCATCCCAAATTGTATCTGGTGCACATTGTGAACTTTTATGCAAATCTGTGAATCTTACCATCCGTACTACGCACTCAAACTGTTTTTTAATGCAGCTTTACCTTTTACAGACACACATAAAATCCTGTCACGCTTACTACCTTGACTTTCCACAAACAAATAAGCCGCATGCATATGTGGGGGAGCTAACACTAATGAGGCACGTGAATATGTGTGAGGTAAAGAGGTGAGTGTGAAAGCATTATGTGTGTTTCTGTAAGCAAGCATTTTAATAATGGCCAGAGCAACACCTCATCTGCATCTCTTTCTTATGGCTACTCCCATTTGGCTGAGGCTGAGCTCAGAGCTCTTATTCTTTCATAGCTCATTACGCTGGAAAAGAAGCAAATTACATTCAACTGTTGAAGTGCATAGAAGATGGTTGCCGAACAGTTGCCAAACCAGCTCTTTTCAAGCCAAATCATCATTCTTTATTTCTCTCTCTTTCCATCTATCTATCTATCAATCACACCCCTTTCCAATGACCTCACTTCCACTTTCTTCCTGCTGGCACTGCTTTATCTCGGCTCTGCATGTTGTCTCCCTTCCCGAAAACTAGGAAGGCAAGGCTGATGAGGCTAATTCCACTGAGCGTTAACTAGGGTGCAAATCCAGACGGCTTCCAAAACCCGTGCCATGAGCACTAATTGCGCACTTTACTTTATCTTTTTCGAAGGGGGAAGGACTGAAGTGAAGTAATTTAATGGCATTTTTTATACTAGAATATCTTGGCAGAATTCTTCCAATCTTCAAATTTGCCTTTCAAATGAAGCCTTGTGCTCGAGCAGTGGCATCCTAGACTGATGCTCTCGCTCATACCTTCATTACCTCTGGGGATCCTGACTAATTATAAAATACATAAAACATATTGAAAATGCCAGTGAAACAATGGAAGAAGTGCTGAATTTAGCTGTGACATTTACATGCTCAACTTGCATAATTCAGGTGTCTTTATATTTACCCTCAGCACCCTTGAGGATATCTGGGAATAAGACAGAACGGCTTCGATTTTATTACTGCATAATTGGGACATACAATGGTATGAGGTCTCTCCAGTCTACCCCTTTTAAAAGGGCATTAGAGGTGAGCCTAAGACATCCAGCCAGCTGGGCTTCTGCAAGATGTTCGCTTCACCTGAAGGCTTCAGTGGGGTGTAATGGCACAGAATCTAATTGATCAGATAATACTCATCAGGAGGTTTGAGGGATTGGTGGATGGCCGGTGCGCACTGGAACACTGAAGGATTATCTTACTGCTTAACAGGGTTCAAAGTCTCTGTAGCATGGTGCATTTGTATCTAATTTTATCCATAGTGATGTAGAATTACCCATCTGGAGCAAATGCCATGTGGAGAGGAGAATCTGTGCAGAGTGGAGAAGTGAATTGTCAAGGACTTATCTGCCAGCATGTTTTTAACCTCCATCGTACTGGGCAAATCTCTCACAGCATTTCCTGAGCACTCTTATATTCATTAATATGTTTACCTTCTGGAAAACCACCGACGAATCATAATCCAGTCATCAATTCTGTTATTAATAGCTCCTTAAGTCAACATCCATCGCCGAATTAGTTTGATTGATACTTCTGTTAAATTCCTCAACAAAATGGTTTCTCTTTAGGTTTGAAATGGCAGAATGTACAGCTTCATTAGACTAACAGCATGTTTTCAAGATTTCTGGTTTGAATCTCTGCCAGGAAAATATGTGCAACATATCACCGGGGTTCTGATGTAGTAAATAAATGCATTTTAGTCTCAGAATAGATGAACAAGTCTGCAAAACACATGAAGATGGTGATACAAACACATCAAACCTTCAGCTGAGAATATATCACAAAAAATCTAGCCAACATTAGCAAGGATTTTTAAGACAAATATATACTATACAATATACTAGACATGATTGGCACCCTGTCTAGGGTTGTTCCTTCCTTGACCCTATGCTGCCGGCTAGGCACCGGCTCTCCCGTGACCCTGAAAAGGAATAAGCGGTCAAGAAAATGAATGAATGAATGAATATACTAGACATACTAAATAGTAGAAAGAGAAGGTGAGCTATATGCATGCTAGACAGCTACACATTTCCTCTTTTTTATATATAAAACAGTTAGCTCTGAACAAATCATTTGACTGGACAAGAGGCATTCCATGAGTATAACAGCACTGAGACTATTAACTATACATGTATCACTCCACTTTACAGGTGTGTTTATTAATCATTAATTAGGCTGCATTAAGAATCATTAGCGATCTTACAAACCCCATTTCCAGAAAAGTTGGGACACTTTCTAAAAATGCAAAAAAAATAAAATAAAAACTGTACTTTGGTAAATCATTTGAACTTTTATTTAACTTATAAATGTACAAAAAAAAAATTTCAGTATTTTCATTGACAAACCTGACTGTACTGTATTTTGTAAATATAAAAAAATAGAATAGTGATGCCTGCAACACTCAAAAAGTTGTGCCCATGGCACAGCATGGGGGATCTGCATATATATGTGAGGGTACGGTTGATGCAGAGGCTAATATTGGAAAGACATATGCTGCCATCAAGATGACATCTTTCCACGGAACTCCATGTTTATTTCAGCAGGACAATGCCAGGCCTCATTCTGCATTAGTTACAACAGCATGGATTTGTAGGCATAGAGTGCATGTGCTTGACTCGCCTACAATCTGTCTCCTACTGAAAATGTATAGCACATCATGACGAGGAGAGTCAGACAATAGAGACCAGACTGTTGAGCAGCTCAAGTATTGTACACAGCAAGAATGGGCAAAATTTCTACTTGCAAAAGTGCAACAATTTGTATCTTGAATTCCCAAGGGTGAAAAAAGTGATCTGACCCAGTGGTAAACACACCTGTCCCAACATTTTGGTTGTGTTGCAAGCATTTCTAAATTTGTTTATATTTAACAAATTGAATTAAGTTCATAAAACTTGGGTAAGATCAGTAAACAAACCAAATTAAATTGTTGACACTGAAAATCTTTTCTTTGTACTTCTGTTTGCTAAATAAAGGTCCAAGTGATCAAATTACAGATTTCAGTTTGTTCTGCTTTTTAAAATGTGTCCCAAAGTTTCTGGAAATGGGGTTTGCACTGCAAAGATTTACAAATATTTGGACAGTTACACAAGTTTTGGCATTTTAGCTGTTTACCAAAACATATTCAAGATACAGATATGTAATTAATATGGGCACTCGGCCTGTGCCCTCGAGTATTTTATGTATAACAAGGTAACAGTACATTTAATGTTGTTGAATGTCCACACAACAAGTTAGTTCTTGTTACTGCTTATGTTGTTACAGCTATAATGAAATTCCTTCACCAGCCTCTCTTTTTTCTGGCTTTCTTAAAATTATTTATAAGGGGTATACGGTTATTATGAGTCTAAATACTGTATGTATGTGTGTTACCATTTGAAATCCATTTGAATTTGGTGTCACTAAATGTAATAAAATAAAAAGAAACTGTGTATAAAAGGATTGTCATGAACTGTTTCGTTCATCAGGACTGCAAGGATGTAAGAGTGAGCATTTTGGACGGTCCTAAAGATTTTATTACATTTTACTTGTGTATAGCGAGGTGCTTTGATGATTACTCATGATGAGTTACAAAATTAGACTCAAATGCTTGTGATGATTATACCAGAAATAGGCATAGCAGTTGTTATGATGAACACGATTAAACTTAATTTTCCATTTGGAGACAAATGACATTCAAAACCATTTCCTCATTCCAACAAATAAAAAAAATCATATAAGATCACACTGACAAATTTAAATGATGTACCCTGGTACCCTGGCAAAATCAGTTAATTGCATATTGCTTTATATAAATCAATGTGTAGGCTTAAATTATATAACATAAATTACTCTTATTGCAATGTGGCTTAAAGACTTTTTTTCTCCTTTTAATGGCTTGCTCCAATTCCTTCGGGTCGCTGCATCTTAATCTGGTGCAGGTTATTATGCCGGATGCCCTTCCTGATGGAACCACCCCATTAAACGGGCTTGGGACTGACATTGCACTCCTCAGTGGCTAGGTTGAGGACTGGGCTAAGGGCCTTGTTCAGGGGCAAACTCCCAGACCTTCCCTAACCCACTGCCCCTTAAAGACAAATTAAATTGCTGAAGAACAGCAATTTAGGACTAAATATATTTTTGTTGGCCCCTCGCTAATAAAGGCAGAAGGTTCAGAGACTACTGAATGCTTCATTGTAGGCATTATTAAATGGCACAGTCAGGGTGCATAGAGGGAACTGGTGAGCTCACTTTTGATGCCTAAATGAGAAATAGGACACCCTACGGCCTTCTGTTCCTACTTGACTAATGCAACTGAAAACCACAAGTGCATTTAGGACAGGGCCATTAACTGAACCTGTGACAAATATGATCGAAGCTTACATGATTTAGCGACCACCAATAGGAATGAAGAATTGGTGTATGTTTCCTTTTTATCTCCCTATATTTTTTCCCCTACTCACAGTGTCTAAGAAATTTGGTGAGACATGTCATGCATCTACCAGTTGGACTGATTTACCCAAAATTGCACAGCAACATTCTATTTTGGCTTCAGATTGTTTAGGTATGTCAGTTTTAGGCTTATTTTGAAAATACAGATAATGTAATACATGCATACCTTTGAAATATACTCATAAACTAAATGCTATGAACCATCTCATGAGCTCCAACTATTAAACCACGTTGAAAATCGCAAAATCGTGAAAATCGTGAACTTTCATTCTCACTCAGCTCTAGAAGCTTCAAAAAATGTCTATCACTTTATGTATGCACTGGCGGACACAACCAATGATATGAATAGGAGGCGTAGCTATTGTATTTAGTACCAGTTTTGTGGTACTTCAGTGTATTTGATATACAATGTGTGTGATGTAGTCAAAAAAAGACTTGACTAAGTCTCGCCTCCTCCAAACACCCAAAAATCTTGGTCTTGACTTAGACTCAACCTTTTAAGATCTTGGTCTTAACTCAAAATAGGTATTCTCATCCTCTTCACTAATATTTAGCAAAAAAAAACATCTGATTTGTCAAATTCAAATCAATTCTGGCTTTACTAATGAAACTATAACAACTAGTAGTAAGCGAAATGGGAAATAGCTGTTTAATTAAAACGTGAAAAAAGCATGGGTAGTTAATCAGCTAATACAATTACAGAGGCGTGAACACCCATTAAGGCGAAAGTAATCATATTTAACTCATCCACATAAATCTGTGTTTGTGTGTGTGTGTGTGTGTGTGTGTGTGTGTGTGTGTGTGTGTGTGTGTGTGTGTGTTTGTGTGTGTCTGCGTCTGCGTGTGTATGTGTGTGTGTGTGTGTGTGT
>JAOVVG010000044.1:23264247-23274928 GCA_028566375.1 Leptodoras nelsoni | reverse complement strand
ATCAGCAAGGGCTCTCCCAGACAAAGATTTCAAAGCAGACTGGGGTTTCAAGATGTACTGTTCAAGCTGTTTTGAAGTAGCACAAAGAAACGGGCAGTGTTGAGGATCGTAGACACAGTGGTCGGCCAAGGAAACTTAACACAGCAGATGACAAACACATCAAGTTTATTGCCCTTCAAAATCATGTCCAGCAGTGCCATCAGCTCAGAACTGGCAGAAAGTGGGACCCAGGTACACCCATCTACTCTCTGAGAAGTTTGGCCAGAAGTGGTCTTCATGGAAGAGTTCATACAAAAAGCCATACCTCCGACTTGGAAACAAGGCCAAGCGACTCAACTATGCACGAAAACATAGGAACTGGAGTGCAGAAAAATGACTAATGAGTCAAAATGTGAAATATTTGTCTGTAGTAGAAGGCAGTTGTCTGCCAAAGGGCTGGAGAGCGGTACAATAATGAGTGTCTGCAGGTGGAGGTTCCTGGCAAGTTTGGGTTCCAAATGGAGTCACGACTAATGGTGTCCTCAATGCTGAGAAATACAAGCAGATACTTATCCATCATGCAGTACCTACAGGGAGGCGTATGATTGGCCCCAAATTTATTCTGCAGCAGGACAACCATACAGGCAATGTCATTAAGAATTATCTTCAGGAGGAAGAAGAACAAGAAGAACATCAAGAAGAACAAAAAGTCCTTCAAGTGATGGTATGGTCCCCACAGAGCCCTGATCTCAACATCATCGAGTCTCTCTGGGATTACATGAAAAGGGATTACATGAAAAGGATTTCAGGAATCCTACATCCACAGAAGAGCTGTGGTTAATTCTCTAAGATGTTTGGAACAACCTACCAGCCGAGTTCCTTCAAAAACTGTGTGCAAGTGTACATAGAAGAACTGATGCTGGTTTGAAAGCAAAGGGTGGTCACACCAAATATTGATTAGATTTAGATTTCTCTTGTGTTCATTCACTGCATTTTGTTACTTGATGAAAAGAAACTATAAACTATAAAGCATTTTTTTTACACCTGCCTAAAAACTTTTGCACAGTTACTGTATATGGAAAATATGTTTTAAATATATTGTAACATAATACCGCATGTGCTATTGCATTATGGATGATGTAGGACTATTATTATTAACTTAACTAAAATGCAAGCCTTAACCCACTGATCAAATACTTTATGATCACTCAAAATATTGCACAATAAGCATTTAGTATGAAGAACTGTTAAATCTGATTTATGTTCATTGTCAGGGAAAATTATCCTCCATTTCATTTCAGTGAGAGTAACACTATGCAGAAAATAGAATGCAGTATGCATATAATATTAAATTTAAATTTAATTACAGCATGCATCTCATAGGCGAAGCAATATCCTGCCTATCTAATACTTTATTTATATACTTTCATTTATGTTTAAAAGGGACATATTATGAAAAACTCAATTGTTCACTGTACAGGATACATTCAGGAATCTAGAGCACCTACCAAGCCACAAACTGTGACATGAAACAACACAGTCAGATTTTTGTGGGCTGCCTATTTCATTTTCAACAAGCTGTTCAGATTTGACTCCCCTTGTTACATAACTAGCAGGCTCATTAGCTTTATACCGCCCCCTGATCTAATGAGTATAGTGGCTCATTATCATTTAAGCACTAAGGAAAAAAAGCACTAAAACAGAACGTTCTGAAAAGAGCAGTTTTAGACAGGCTGAGAAGAGAGCTATGGTCGTTGATTAATGTGATATGTTGAACAAAGCATGTCACAGACTTTTCATTAAGTCCCCAGGGATCTACATTAACTTGTGGGAAAGAGTTATAATGGCACTTTTAATATATTTTTCAATATAAATGAACACTTAAAATATGCATAGTCTATTATTATCCTCTCATATATGAAAATCAGCAATAAAAAGTACATTTATTAATAATATATTACACAATATATGACACTTGTATTTGGGTTTTTGGTTTTCTCGCCTTCCCACGAA
This sequence comes from Leptodoras nelsoni, assembly GCA_028566375.1. Classification (NCBI taxonomy): domain Eukaryota; kingdom Metazoa; phylum Chordata; class Actinopteri; order Siluriformes; family Doradidae; genus Leptodoras; species Leptodoras nelsoni. The sequence continues at coordinate 23,272,936 of JAOVVG010000044.1, read as the reverse complement.
TGATCAACCCATAGCTGGGAGTTATTATTGGATTAATGTGGCAGGTATTATATTGTGAATATAATTATTTATATATTATTAATCTGGTAAGAGTCTATTTACCACAAATTTCCTGGCGGATGCTTGAGGGTCCAGTGGATAAAAAGCATTCAAGAATTACAGCTTTGGCAGTTTATGAATCATGACATTTACATGAACCGCATTCTGTCATTTCTGTCCTAGTTGGAATGCCGGGGTTAAGAGTGAGATCAGCCGAGCTGCGCTAGATTTGCTCCTTTGTCAAGCATGTCAGCTGAAGAGAGTATTTAATTGATGTGTATTTTTACTGTAGTGCATTTATTCAGGTTTGGACAGGGGATTATTCGATCCATTTAAATGAACAGCCCCCTCTATTAAGTGAATAGGAATCCCCCATTGAAATTAGATTGTAGGCTACTCAAGCTTATCTAATGAATGGCTTAATACACTATACGATAACCAACACAAAGCCTTTAATTTAATCTTTCTGTGCGGTAGTCTGGCTCTTGCTTGGTAGACAAACAACTCATACTAATTGATCTTAATTTATTTCCTTTTATTTTCTAAAGTGGAAGTGGCCATTATGAAAAGAAAACACTCTGTTCGTTGTGTGCAGCTGCTAATGACCCTTTGCACACCTGCTGGGCACTTATTAAATAAGCTTAATAATAAAAAAAAAGAAAAAGTTAAAAGTTCACTTTGAAATTACTTTATGTCCTACATTTGGATTTGGATTTTATTCTTTTTTTTTGCATCTTTTAGTCTGCTTTGGGTGTTTTGTCATACATTTTCTCTGACATACATTAAAACAGATCCTTTCAACCCCACTGGCTAGAGATTGCTTTTTTATTGATCTCAATGATTATACATATGCACATATATTTCACAACGATGGAAGTGCCATCAGCACACACACACACATACACACACACACACACACACACACACACGTACGCACACACTGCAGCCACGGCTCACTCTAGTAACTTCAGAGCAGTTCACATTGACAAGCTGGCCAAGGCTGAGAGGATAGCGGGATATTTCGCTATAAATGTTTTTACTTAATGAAGCATGCAAACAATCCTCTCTTTGAGCAATAGGTCCAAAGCAATCGCACTGAGCAAGCCTAAAAAAAAAAGCAATAACATTTTTGTCTTTAGATGAACAGCCTCTACAATGTGCAAAACTCACCCAAAGGCTTTTTGTGCATTTAGTTAAGGCTGTGCATTCAGTGTGTGTGTGTGTTCAAACTGCAGACTACAATTCCTACAGTCACAAGATCAGACAGTAGGCGTGTTCGTCTCAGACCTGGCTTGACACAACGCATGCACGTTAGATATTTTTGTTCTTGAGGCGGCAACAGCAGCACATCATGACAACATACGGCATGATAATCTCACGCGAGGAAAGCAGACGCGGTTTTCACAGCTAGGCATCGAAGCGCTTCGCCAGCTCCTCATCTCATGTCAGGTTTATCCAAATAAAATGATACAAAATACAGATGTAGTGGGAATGAATAAAAATAGAAATCACTTCATATACAGTAGTGTGCAGACGTCTTAGTCACCCTGTTGTTTTTAGGTACAACTTTTGTTAATGAGAGTTTTTTGTTTTTGAGTTCTGAGTTATTGACTCAGTACAAAACGATTTTATATTTCCAAACGTTACATTTCCAACAAAAAATGTTACACAAAAATGTTTGTATGTCAGTTATGAAAGTAACACATTACATAACAAAGCACTTTTAAGACAAAAAAATGAAGGCTGCTGAGTTTTGGATGTAAAAAAAAAGGAAGTCTCCAGGAGAGCTGTGGAAGATTCTCCAAGATGCTCAGTAAAACTTAAAAGCTCATTTCCTTATACAACTGCACACATTGTGAAACACCTGGGAACTCCAAAAAAAAAGTGCCAAATATGGACTTCCATTAGTTTATTCCTGTTTACTGCACTTTATAGTGTTTTCCTTTATGTAGAAACATCTTCATTATTATAACGTCAAAGGCGTCTTTGCTTTACAGCGAGTCTTTGCGTGTGCCTAAGACGTCTGCATCGTACAGTACAGTTATTCGTTTTACTGAGTGTATCGATCGGAGAATCTGCCACAGCTCTTCTGGAGACTTTGACTGTCACACTCTCTTCCATTTTTTTTTCTTTTTTATTATGTTTTCTGTCTAAAAAGTGGTTTTATGTAATGCGCTGCTTTCATTACTGACATACAAACATGTTTTGTGCAACATTTGATTTTTTTTTTTTTTTTTTGGAAAGTTAATGTTCGGAAATATAAAATCTTTTTTGTACTGACACAGCTTGTGGCAACACAGAACAAAAAAAAACCCTTTAAATCTCCTTCCCTGGCTGCAGTCGGCTCCTCTGCCCAACAGTCAATGCGAGGTGCAGCTAAACTCAAGTACATCCTGTACATCGTATTGCTGGGCCGGGTTATTGACGGATGTGGAGGTGCTTCTGAATAGGTGAGTTCAATCTAATCTGAAGATGTGGGTGTTTGTTTGATCTTGTGACTAGGGGCAGTGATAATGTGAAAAGTCAGCTAAGAATCATGGGAATTGCAGTTTGCAACTTCAGGGCAGATATGGGAGTGATGGTGCTGTTATGCCTTTTTGGCCCCTTGATTTGTAATGAATTTTTTTTGTAAATGTGGAATAATTCATATGCCATTTATGCACTTATTCTCTATAAATATACTTATTCTTATTCTCAGTGCAAGACCTCTGGCCATAGTAATTGTTTAATAAACTCCTATTTTCTATTATTAGAGACATTCAGTGTAATACTGCGTAATGCCCTGAATGCTATGGCTCAAAGGAATGATGTTATCTACCTGGCACAGCTCTGCAAAGGCTTTATTGATAATGCAATAATTTTATTAAGCAATAGTCCTGGCTTCTTGTATTTCATCCTGCTAAATGGAGCTCTATGTATACATTATCTGAAGCGGGCCCATAAATCTGTAAAGCATGTTTCCGTCTCTGCTGGGATCTACAGGATAGGACCAATATTTCATTCATAACTTCACAGAACACCATCTGGACACACAGGACATACACAGCCCCACTAGCAGCAGCATGCCCTCAGGGCCAGGAAACACCATCTTGTGTTCTTCCACGCTCTTCTGCATTCACTTTCATACAGGTTTGAATCACAGTGCTGAATCTCATTCAGCTGTGTCAGGAGTTGCCAGGACAAATGGGAGAATATGCAGCATATCATCTTACACAGGCTGAATCACCTCTGGCAGTAGTGTTAGAAATCAATTGCACGTTTGGATGGCAAGTCGAGCTCTCCGATATCCAGATCGATGCATGAAACGGATAATCATTCGGCGTGTTTAGCCATCTTATCCGGGAAGCCGTGCTTATCATTTTTCACGTGGGTTTGCTGTGGTATACAGGCTCTATAAAAGGGCTGGGAATAATAATGTGCCGCTGCTGCATGGTAATGCCCGCACTATCATTTGTGCCATGCTCCCTCTGTAGGCTAAAGAAGGATGTGCAACATAACTGGCAGGGAACTGCATAAAGAAATCTGTGATAGGTGTATTCATTTGGGCTGGGGATAAACAGTTTATCCATGAGGATCTGAAACGTAACCTTGATCCTAGAGAAGAGATTAGATCAGACTCCCTTTCCACGTCTAGTTAAGTACATTAGACAAACCGTTTTACAAACGATCCGCTTGCAGAGATTTTATTATTACTTGACCATAGAGAGAAAGCCTGATTTGGCAGCCAAATTTTCTGAAGCCATGGCAAACACAATTTCACCAGGAAGCTGCATCCTAAAACGACTTGCACTGAAACCTTCTGTTTTAATTGCAGTGAGAAAGAGCAAAGGAGAGAACAGTGAGCGGCTTATGCAATCCCACACCGGATTAAATAACGAGCAAGCCGCTTTATTTTTGCAGAGGAGATAAAAGAGCTTTAAACGCCCCCTCGTCTTTCGATTGAAATGTCAATCTGCTACTTGTCTGTTTCAGCCAGAACTGAGTAAAGAAGATTAATATACATGTGTGATGCTATAGAGTGCCTGGTTGAACCCCTCCTCTGGTTCTGTGATGCCTGTGGCCCTTCGTGTATGAAGGAAAAGCCAAAGGGACAGAAGAAAAGAGAACAGACACATCCACATCCACACATTGTTCACACTCTCTCGTTCCTGGCAATGCCTGGGCTTTTGGCCAAGCCTCACCACAAGGCTGTTTTACCCTGAGAGCTCAAGGATCTTTGGGGCAGCTTTGCAATGCCTGTGCTCAAGTGTCCTCCTCTATATAGAATAAAAACAGAAAATTTTCCGAAAGCCAAATGCTCTCTCCGTGTGTTGAGAGCGACGTTCAAAGCAAGGCGAATTACTCCTCAGAGGCAAGTTCTCGACTTAGCCTGAGGATGGTTGAAAGCAAATCCCTCTTAATAAGACACTGGCAAAAAAAAAATTCCCCCCAGATCATTCATACTCCAGTCATGAAAACTGATTAGACAAGCCCTGGTGTTCAGAACATAAACGCATGCTGTCACACCATGGTACAAATTACAATTAGCAAATCACGCCAAATTACACTGTATATGAACTGTGGCTTGCTGACCCTCAACTGCTCCAACCAGTAAAGGAGCAATCTTGTCAGGGTGGTGGATTAAAAATACGCATACACATTACTGTCACTAACATCAAAAGAGCTAAAACGATTGTCCACAATCGAATGTTAAACGCTTGTGATCGATTTCTAGGCAATGCACCTGAGCAGCAGCTTTAGCCCTTTACTATACAGGAATTATATTGACTATTACAGGAAAAGCACAAACAAGCAAACATTTCTCGGAAACTTTAATCAGTACACCCAATGCGTACTCTTTTCATGCATGTCCTGTGTATTAACTGTACCGTGGGCGCTTAATCCTTAACGAACTACATTCATATTTACAGGTTAAGGTCCTAATCAAGTGCATTGATTAGGATGCGCTGATTTGTTCAACCAGATGTGTTCAGATGTGTTTAGACCCAAGATCTAGGTCACTGGTCACCAAGTCTGCTTCAGGAGATCTTCCCGGCTGGTGGTAAACGGACAGATGGCCTAAGATAGCCTGATGCCTGAGACTGCCTAATTCACATGACACACTAAGATCTTTTAGAAAAGCTCGTTAGCTAAATCAGATGCATAAGACTTAGAGGGAGTACAGAACTAGGGCAGGACCCCATCGTCTGTCATTTGCAGCTATATCCTGAATAATATAGCATTAAATGGAACAAATGCATTTTTTGTGTGATTGCACAATAATACACAACCAAGGATTCGGATCCATGAGCTCTAGTGTAATCTAAAGGCTCTTAGCAATCATCAAGCAGATTCCTAGAGATTTCCGGCCCTAATCCATTTTATCTGATCCAGCTAATCGTGCAAGCTGATTATCTGGAGCAGGTGTGTTGGATTGTGGTAATAAAGCCTGGGTTTGCTGGGTTGCTGATTGCGGATGTAGAGTATCCATGTTTAAGAAGAAGCATGCATACCCAAACTGCACTCCTGTCTCTGCTGTGCGCGGGTTCCTTCAGCCTGGAATGACAGGAAGAGAGAGATCTTGTCCCACTCCTGGATTTAAGTAGGCTAGTTTAACGGGATGGATGCTGTCTTCTTCAGCAGCTCCTCATCAGCATCCTTTAGGGGCTGAGAAAAAGGTCAGCTGAAGACAGCGTAATCCGGGCATGATCATGACATGCTTTGCCCCTCGTTGTTGCGCAATAACCGGACGCGGTCCTTAAAAGCGTTAACCTCACGTGCACGCTTTAATTAAGCTTTAAAGTTTTCCTTAGCATTTGCCATGCATTAATGCGTTAATTTGGCGCGCCTAGATCGCGAGCATGTGGAAAGCATGATCCGGAAAAAATACTAAATCCACAGGGAGCACGAGACTCCTCAGCGCGCGTCCGTTATCCACCTTTCACTGAGATGCGTCCTGCTGAGGAAAAGCCATGACCTCCTCATGCCTCATGTCAGTGTGACATCGGAGAGAGGAAGAGGCGTCAATCCTACAGACTGCACATAAACCTCATATACACAGCCTACAGTCCATCACCGCTCGGGCTTTACACGCGCGCGCAGCTCCGAAAGCGGGAAAGCAACTCTTTCTATTCAAAGCGCTCTGTCCGAGGCGGAGACGAGGCCCCGCCCACTGCACTGTGATTGGCGGAGCAGCGTATGGGCGGAGAAACACAGACAGAGGGAGAGAGAGCGCAGAGCAGAGTTTAGCCCTGAAGGCAAAGCTGCCTAATGAAAGTGAGAAACGGTTTTCTCCTCAACGCTTTAGTCAGATTTTGTAGGCAGCAAATTTGCTTGTGACTCCTGGCAAATATGAATTCATTCTGAAAATCTCTCCCATTTTATTTTTATATAACTAAAGGTCCTGTAGGGGTCATAACCAGGATCAAATGTTTAATCAGGTCCCTGCTGAAAAGTCTGCCTCAGCATCACCAGATACCAGCTTCCAATACACCAGCTTCCTTATTGCCTGACTACAATGATAAACACACCGATCAGGCTTAACGATATGAACACTCCTTTTCTCTGCACTCATTGTCCATTTTATCACTTACACTTACCTTAAAGATGCATTTTGTAGTTCTACAATTACAGACTGTAGTCCATCTGTTTCTCAACATACTTTGTTAATCCCCTTTACTCTGTTCTCTAATGGTCAGGACCCCCACAGGACCACCACAGATCTGGGTTGTGGCTCATTCTCAGCACTGATGTATCTGATCCACTCACACCAGTACAACACACACTAACACACCACCACATCAGTGTCACTGCAGTGAGAATGATCCACCACCTGATCTGTGCTGGTCCTGTGGGGGTCCTGACCATTAGAGAACAGAGTAAAGGGGACTAACAAAGTAACTGTAACTGTAGAACTACAAAGTGCACCTGTATGGTGAGTGGAATGAGAAAATGAACAATGAGTGTAGAGAAAAGGGAGTGGTCATAATATTATGCCTGATTTTGTAATTAATTTATTGTTTTGGTATTTTCTTAAATAATAATTTAGTAGCAATATCTGTTTCCTTTCTGCCATCTGGTACAGATGGACCATTAAGGCCTGTGTTTAAGGGGCTGGTAGCTGCTTCGTCTACAACAGAGGCATAGCTAGGACCAGGCTATTGGGCTGAAATTTTTTTATAGTGGTGTAGTGGTTAATATTACTGGCCCGTACTTTTAAAATGTTTGACCATTTGGCGTCAAAGCCAACACTCTGCAATCCCTGGTCCCCTTTCCCTAATATTCTCCTTGCCTCTGCTGGGCTACTGTCTCATTTTCATTCTCACCAAATGCACATACATACACACACTCACCCAGAATATCAAACATTCCCTGCTCTCTTCAGGTTCTTCAAATATTTCCTATAATATATAATATATGAGAGGTAGATTTTTTGGCAACATTATATTTACCCTAGTTAACCCGAGTACTGTGTCCTTTAACTTCATTCATGTTAATATCTGTAAAGTGCGAGATTGCTATTATAATTTGCTATCAGATAGATTAGCCTACTGACTAATAGCTAGCCGGATAATGTTACAGCCCACTTTTCTGCTCAGTAAAATACAGGCTAGCTTGAATACACTGACTTTAATAAAAACATGTGCTAGAATTAAATCAAGAAGGCTATATAAAAAGTGGAGCTATTGTCAATTCACATGTGACAATTCAGTGTGATGATAGTTGTCTTCGTAGCTTTGCAGATGAACTGAATATTTAGACAATACTTCTCTTGTCAGTGAGATTGCAAAGGAAAGAAGATACTAAATATAGTAAATAAAGTATGGGGGTGGGCAGGTAGACAACAGGGCTAAACCCCTGACATCAGTACACTGTAGACACACTCTTGGTTCAAAGAAAAGCTGGATTTTTCATTAGAGGTCCACACTGGATAAATGTGACCCACTTCATAGTTTATATATTACAATGCTGAATGTGGATGCCAATGATTAATTTCTAATCACTGTTATATTTGTGATTCTTCCATAAACTGATCTGACACCATACATGATTTATTGTTCATTTTGGTTTGTTCCAATCAGATAGAATATTTTCACATTCCTGCTCCAGTGTTCCACGTCCCCCTCTTTAGTTGGAAGTTGTCTAGAACTAAACGAAAGAATGATTTCTAATGTCCTTTTCATATCCTAGGGTATAAATGAAACCAAAAACTGCATTTAGAAGCTTAGAAATTTAGAAATTTAGTGTTAGATGAAATACAGATTTTCCCCTCTTCCTTTTCCTTCCTGTTTACTGAAAAACATACATTAAAATAACATGTATCCCTCAGCCAATGGTGAGTACAACAATCTTTCTGCCACTGGCTAACATTACAACAGCTAACAAGCTAGCAACAGTATCAATTGTTTACATCGTATAAACTCCAATTATTCTCAAAAAATGTAGTTCATCTCAAATGAGTGTTGCATGTCACTCAATGGTCTGTGAGCATATTGTTTCATGAGCACTAAAGTTAATACATGTTTTTTTTGGCCATGTTGCCAATGTTTGTCAGTGAAAAGTAGTTAACGTTTGTTCAAACAGTTGCTAAATGTCACCAAAATGTGTTATAAATTAGCCTTCATATTCATCAGACTCATCATGATAATTTGGACCTAGCCAATTATTCATT
>JAOVVG010000044.1:23134217-23146350 GCA_028566375.1 Leptodoras nelsoni | reverse complement strand
TGGCCACTATCCTGCAAGAAGAATGGCTTAAAATCCCTCTGACCACTGTGCAGGACTTGTATTTGTCATTCCCAAGACCAATTCATGCTGTATTGGCCACAAAAGGAGGCCCTACACCATAAATTATTGTTGTCTAAAATGACAGGTGTTTCAGTTTCATTGTCTACCACCTGTATATATCTGTGTAGTTATAAATCTGGTTTATGTTTGTGCCTGTTTATGAGTGACAGTGAGATACAAGGCAAGAGGATGTGATATAGTGCATTACAAAGCAGTTACTTATGACTAGCTAATTTGATTTGATTGTATAAAAGCACTGGGATTTTTAACTATTCATGTATCACTCCGCTTTTTCAGGTGTGTTCTGTTAACGGTTAATTAGGCTACATTAACTATCATTATTATATCTGCCTTAGACTGAAACAAATTTGCACTGCAAAGATGAACATATTTAAAAAAAAAAACATTAAGTGAAATGAATATTCAATTTCATTTATTAACTTTAGTATTAGTTTATTTTTGTGTTAATGTGTAGACCTACCCAAGGCAGTAAGTCAGCGTGAAGAAAAATGCTTGGCTGTTAGCACCAGTAACTGCCAGATATGGAAGTATTTGTGTCAGTGGAGCCAAATAAATGATTAAATAAACAAACAAATCATAATCTGTTATGATTTACCCAGAACACAGCAGCTGTTTGGGCAACTTTACTGATAGTACATGAATGTTATTTCATGAACTTCCACACTATTTGAAAATGTGACCTGCCATCCAGCAACATACAGAGTATAATAATATGTTGAATATAATAATAGTTTAAATTGCTATACTTGATATGATGCAGCATGGTTCAGCATGTACTCCTTATTCTCCTGTATTAGGAGCTTAAGAATTGTTTCTATACTGATATGTGGAGTAGTGTGTGTTGATTCTCACTGTACAGGGTGTGGTTCTCTCTGCAGGTTCCAGGTTTGTCCTGTTGCAGGGTAGTCAAATGGATGCCTCTGATTGGCTCAACCCTGCTCAGGTGCTGCTCTACTATCAGCAGAATGCCAGCGGGCCATGGCTTAGTGAGCTGTGTGGTCGTCGCCTTGTGGACCCTTGCGAACACCAGTGTGATCCAGACACAGGTACACACACTTCATCTGTCATGATCACCGGTGGCTTATAATTATAGTCTTTTTTTTAGATTTCCAGGACATACAGTAATTAGTATTACAAAAAAAGTCCTTGTTATTGCCTCTGACAATGCAACATATCCTGTGTGTTATTCATAATTCATGTTTGATTGAAGCTGCCCAGATTATGAAGTGTGTAAAATAATTATGTTTCAGTGTAAGTTGTAAGTATAATAATAACCTGTGTAAAATGTCAATGGTAGTAATGCAAAGTTTATATTAATGCACTCATACAATAAAGTGCAATACAGTTTCTATAGTTATGTTTCTATAGTAACGCTTGTTCCACGTACAGTGCCTTGCAAAGTATTCATATCTCTTGAACATTTCCACATTTTTTCACATTACACCCACAAACTTGCCTTTAAAATCACCTAATTAGTAAATAGAGTAACACGAGAAGCTGCATTTTTCTTTGTTGTCATTACTTCCATCTAGTCTGTTTCCTGGACATTCCACAATGCTATATGTAACAAGGTTTAGGGTTCTACATTATTCACAATTAGTCATAGGATTCTCTCAGCAGGTTCTGACTGTATAAACATGCTTAATCAGCAAAGATCTGAGCTGGGCAGTACTCACACAGTTGGATCTAATCAGTGCCTTGTGGCAGCACCAGTTATGAGCTAGATCCCATAAGGAAAGGAGATCAAACGAGAGATGTGCTAATTTAGTTTAAAAATCTTCATGTACAGTATTAGAGAGTGAATACTAAATTAAGCCATTTTATATCCTGCATCTCAGGCATGTAGAATGTAATAATGATTCTCAAAGGTACCACCAACATTTAAATGACATTAAGGAAAGTAAAGTATTTTGTGCTTTTACTAAATATTTATGCTTCTAGGAACCACAGGGAGCCAAATTTGTTTGTGTTAATTGTATACTTTAATGCAGAGCCCTATTGCAGCTGAATGAAAGAGAAATGTTTTCATGCCTTTATTATAGGATTTTAATAAAGGCTTACTTGTTTTTTTCATATTTATTACAGGTTCATTTATTTTAATAACCAAAACTGTTGACAAATGTGTTTTATAGACAACTCAAAGAATCCTCATCTGAGCAAAAATAATAAATAAGGTTTCTGTAGTGTTTGCATCTCTGATTCAGAAAAGCTACAATCTCTGGTGAACTTTGATGGTGATTTTGCCAAGCCTAAATGAATCACAAGTTAGACCAGTGGGAACTCAGCCTCAGTTTTCTAGTAAATGAAATCTAACAGATGAGGCCTTGGCATTGCTTCGCTTCAGTAATTGCATTGTGCTTTCTGTATGCCACATTCTTAATGAAAGCCTTGGTAAGAGCCAGGCCACAGGATCAGAGGGTGGATATGTGTAATGGAGGAGGTGGATGCTGTACGACAGCCTCAATCAAACCTGTGGGAGAAGATACTGATGAAAACATGGATGGGAAGCGACAGTATCTGACGTTTCCAAGCACATTACAGAGACAGAGTATGCGACAGATGCAGACATTTATTGAACAGGAACACAGCATGCTGTGTATGCGACTGCCTGATCTGTGCACTTCAGTTTCATTAATTCGATTGATTAATTGAGCTCTTTGAGGCCAGGAAGTGCAAGGGAATTATCATGGATTTAGGACCTAAAACTTTAAAACAGGTAATAAAACCCAACCCAAAAAAAATCCAGTAGCTGAGATAGCTTTCTGGTAAGTGCAAGTTTAAATACTGCACCAAAGTCACTGTTATTGTATTTAAGGTCATTGCCATAGAAATCCCACTTATTTTGTTCAAAAAGCATTTTGTTTTTTAGGTTCAAAGTCAATATTTCATTGACCTGTGTATGTTGTGTCAATTTGGCAATTCATTGCAAGTAACAAACATTCAGTGTCTGAGTCTAGAAAGCTTGAGCAAATAACCTCACTTGTTAAATGTTAAAATGAAGATGCCATTTTTTCTAGAAAGGAAAATAATGGGGTAAAATGAATAAAATGGACTGGGGTTTTTTTTGTCTCAGTAGAAATCTTGGAGAAGAGACGTTCTGTACTAGGCCCTGGATAACCAACAATTGACTTTAAGGTCATTTCTGTGGCAACTGAAATAAATATTCAAACAAATTATGAAGCATTTGTCAAAACATTATGATTATCTGTGATGGAGCATGGCAGAGGTGACACTGCACATGCGCTGGTTTTCTGACTACAGTTTTCACTGTACTGTATGTTTTACTTCCTTTCCTGAAATGAACACATTTGTGAATGTAATTGTGGGTAAATGAAACTGGAGATGGATGGCCTCCGTTAACAACATGTCAAAGATGCTTATTCACAGCCTTCTTCATGAGCCACTGGAATGAGAAAATGAGATTATTTTTCAGAATTATTTTATTATTTTAATGTCTTGTCACATGCAGGCACTTCACAGATATAGAAAGAATGTGTTTCGGGTTAAGCTGAAGCTGTGAGAACAGGATAAGGATATATCTCACTCAGCAGTCAGGATGGCTCGTTGTGTAGGCTGGATTTCAGGCTTTAAATCTGAAAAGTATATATTTGCCTTCTGCTTTGTAGTTTTCTTATGTAAATTATGTTAAGAGCTTTTCTATACAGTCATATTCATCATGATTCACAACTTGACCATTAAGACTAACAGTCTGGAGTGACTGAAATGATCATCTGAGATGACGTTAATGCTTAATCACAAACCCGCTGATGCAAATCCAGTGTTTAGATGCATATTATAAATGTTGAAATAGCAATAATACGGCTCTGGAGATGACACAGCACATAGCACACTTAAGATGTCCACACTTGAACCGATGAAAAATGCTTTGCATAGAAGTATGCATGAGGTTAAAATCAATGAGCATGGCCACCACGATCTTTAGTTTTGAAAGGTAACAATAATAAGTTTATGTAGTCTCCCATTTCAGCAGTATCAGCAGTTTTTACAACTGGCAGCTCAGTTTTTTTCGTGATCATCTGTGTATATCTGCATCATCAGCTAATACTAAAGGAAACCAGTAGACTCTCATCATGAGGCCGAAAATCTATTAAAGCAACCTGAGATATTCATATTCATACATATTCACTAAATTAAGTGTGCAAAAGATTAGTATATTCAGTCTTGCCAACATTTACAGATTAGTTGTAGCATTTGCTAACACTTTCTACGGTGATATGGGAGACAGACAAGAATTACACTTTTCTGCTCTCTCAGCTAAAGCAGCTGTGAAACTGAGCACAAATAAAATTTGCCTGCCAGAATAAACAACTCAATGAAATCCTGAAGGATTTGGAGCAGGAAAGATGCATGTGCTTCATTTCCTTTGCACTAACTCAAGAGACTCAAATGCTCATTCTCAATTTGCATTCTTGTCTGTACTTGTGTTCTTGTGTGTTTGAGGAACATCATCAGTCACAGCCCAAGTACTGTTCCATTCAAAAGTCTGCATCTAGACAAATACAGATTAAGTATCCACGTGTTTTCTTGCTCGACACATATTACTAAGGATGCAATGGGAGGTGACTTTTGTGGACTTGGACAGTCAGATATCCCAGAATGCATTTCACACCAGACTCACTGTAATGGCAGAGGTGAAGAAAGTTGAGATACTACTGTTGCCATATTATGAAATGACATTCTAAGATTTTTTTAGCCAAGAATGTCATTATTTAGATTTCTATGTTAAGTACACTGTCATTCAAACTGCAGAATCACTGTACAGCAGGGGTCTCAAACTCAATCCACAAAGGGCCGTGTGGGTGCAGGTTTTCCTTCCAACCAAGCAGAAGCCACACCTCATCCCACCTGTGATTAATCAATGAATCTAATCAGTAGATCTTGACATTCAGTAGTGTGAGGCTTCTGCTTGGTTGGCAGGAAAACCTGCACCCTCATGGCCCTTTGTGGATTGAGTTTGAGACCCCTGCTGTACAGTGTCCTTACATCCTTGATTTTATGAGTTGAAAGTTGTACTGCCAAGTATGCAAGTCCAAGTCTATGTACTTTGTGTTGAGAAACACAGTTGAGCTTCAGTCTTGAGAGTTAATAGAATCCAAGAAGATGGGACTGTGGTCTCTTTGGATAGTGCATATCTGGAAAGAAAAGGCAAATTAAATAGAATGGTGAAAATCTATTGTTAGTCAACCTTCTAGCAATGAAAGTCTAGCTGGATATTAGTAAGAGAAATAGAATTTATTATGCCACAACTGTGGCCGTCTGACGATCACACCCGTATGTAGTTCTTCCTGAAAGTATTGGCATAATGTTGGAAGTACACAGGCGGTCTTTACATGCTGTAGCATTACAGTTTCCCTTTACTGGAGCTAAAGGGCCTTGACCTGTTCCAATATGACGATGCCCCGCTGCCACAAAGTTGGACACGGATTGTACACAAAACGAAGTGCATTAAGACATGGCTTGCTGAGGTTGTAGAGGAAGAACTTGAGTGGCCAACACAAAGCCCTGACCTCAGCCACACTGAACACAATTTGGATGCATCGGAACACTGACTGCACCCCAGGACTCCTCAGCCAACATCAGTGCCTGACATCACTAATGTTTTTATATCTGAATGAATAGAAATTTCCACAGTCACATTTCAGAAGTCCCTAACTGCATCTCTGTCTCTTTCTGTGTGTGTGATCTGCTGCCATAGAAACAATCACTTATTAAAACCAGCACATTAAAGAAGACATTATGAAAAAAAATATTTTTTCAGGTTTCAGGTCTCTGGAGTGCCTACCAACTTATAAACTGCAAAACATGAAAACCCAGTCAGTTCTTTATATTCTGTCTATTTCAGAAAACATGGGATTAATCACTCCATTTTAGACTCTGTATAGAATATCCAGGGGCAGGTGTGGCTCGGTGGTGAAGGTGTTGGGTTACTGAATAGAAGGTTGGGGGTTCAAACCCCAGCACCACCAAGCTGCCACTGCTGGGCCCCTGAGCAAGGCCCTTAACCCTCAACTGCTCAGGTGTATAAATGAGATAAATGTAAGTCACTCTGGATAAGGGTGTCTGCCAAATGCCGTAAATGTAATGTAAATGTAATATTGCATAACCAGAATGGCATTTGCATGGGGGTGCCATTTTTTGTGGATGGTACAGCATTAATTTGAGTTAAGGAAAATCCACAGGACATTTTGACTGTTGACGGTACAGACAGAATAGCTGAGAGGA
Organism: Leptodoras nelsoni; assembly: GCA_028566375.1. NCBI lineage: Eukaryota > Metazoa > Chordata > Actinopteri > Siluriformes > Doradidae > Leptodoras > Leptodoras nelsoni. The sequence continues at coordinate 23,140,026 of JAOVVG010000044.1, read as the reverse complement.
AAAACTTTATTTTTGATGACAGTGTCCCAAAATCCAGTCATCAAGTGTGTGTACTGATGCCCGGATTTACAGAAATGGCAGTTACTTATCAGTACATGTTTTTCACTAAAGCTGTCAACATTCTGTCAAGATTATCAACATTATTATCAACTTTGATGAATGCAGACCTGACCTGTACTTGTTATTTTATATAATGATTTTATTTCAACATAAGCTTATATATACTGTGGAAAGGATTTCCTTTCCATAGTGACATGAAGAATATGTACCAAATTAAAAAGCAAAACCACTATTACATTGTTTTTCACACCACTTGACCTCTACTGAAAAACAATGCATTCACATTTTCAAAAGGACATGCTGAGTTGATGTTAAAATTGAATATAATACACCTCAAAATGTACTAGGAATGTGGTATTCGTGCCAAAATGAAATGTAATCACTGCCCAATCGGAATCCTCTACCGAATTTAGGGTGTGTACTGTACCTTAATTCAGAGAAAACGTCTTTTCACGAGAGGATTCTGCAATGTGACTATGGAAAAGCAATAAACTGTGTGCATTGCATGTCACATTTTGGCAGTGTGGTGATTGATTTTGAATTTGGCATGAATTCCTCTCCATAACACTGGACTCTGGTTTGCTTATAATAACTCCAAACATTTCTGCAGGTGGCAGTTAAATATTGGTTCAGCCAGCACATGTCTTATTATTTATCATGTAAGAAAACATAGATGTTGCTCTGGCTGTTAGGGTTTTTTGTTTGTTTGTTTTTTTGCTAGCAATGTTGAAACCATTGGTTCTGCTATCTCAAAACCTGGCAGAGCAGAGGAAACAGGAAACAGTCTTTACACTGGTCATAATGACTTACCTGTGAAACATGGTTGCATGTATGCTTACAAGTAGAACTAGATCAGATGTTTTTTACATGATGATTAAACCACATGCCTCTAAACATAGTGGACATTACTTGCAGCAATAATTTATGATCAATGATCAAATTATGATCAAATACTCCCAGTGTAAATACAAATTTGATCAGACCCAAACAACAAAATAAAAATGTGAAAAGTTCTAAAAATATTGCAACTTGTAGATACTTCATATGTTAACGAGAATTGAAAATTGATATTTGAAATATATCCAATTATTTGGTCATGCCATGATTCGGAGTGCATCCTAATCAGTCCTGTACAAAGAAATCACAAATGACACACACTGTGACCTGACAAAACACATTAGTGTTAGCCAGAGTGATTGGGACATCTGATGCATCTGTATTGCTGATTAAAAAATGATGGATATAATAAGCCTAGATATGTAGCACTCGCAGACTCTACACTGCACACTTCATAGCAGAACAACAGTGCACTCGTACACTGTATCACTATAAGGTATTTCACACTAAAGCCACTTTCAGGACATTTAAGTGCATGTTTATGGAGTAGTGTAGGCTTGTTAAATTGTTCTTACAGAATACTGTAAGCATTTGCAAAAGGTCAGGCTTATGCCTTGAAAATTTTAGGAAATATTAGTCTCATGATATAGTGTTGTAGCAAATTCAACATTGCCACGGTTGAGAAAAAAAAATCTTCTTGTGATTTTGTCCAGAACAAATAGTCTTAAAAAGAAGGAAAACAAGAATTTCCACAATGTCAATTTTAACACATTTTAAGTGCAAGGAGTAATAATATTACAAGCTATATAGTCAGGAACTGCTTGCTGGCAGTGGCAATCCACTGGATGGTTGATTTTAATGTGATTCCTTAGTAATGTGCAGTAAACCATAGCAGTCCATTTTCAGTATAATCCTATAATCCTTTAATATAATTCTTCAATATAATCATTTTCAATAAAAGTCAGTGGTCTAATGTCCTCATGATATTTTGCTTATTTGTCTACTTCTCACATCTGAGCATTGACCAGAAAACCCTCAGTATATTTAGTCACTTGATATATATCATCATCACTGAACAATATTTGTAAAATGTTAAGTTTGGGCCTATGGTAAATGACCGAGCCTTGTGACTTGAAGGTCACAGGTTTGATCCCCATAACTGACATGACACAGCTGATTCCTCTGTCTGCAAGCACAATAGGTTCAATTAGCTTATGCAGGTGAGTCAAGCCAGAACAAGTCCTGAACTACAGAATAACACACATATTATTTTGATTCCTTGAGACAGTATAAATAATAATAGGAACTACAAATAATCAAAGCTGAGTGGGCTCTGATGCCTGTCCTCAAGCAACCTGGACAAGCAATCGGATCATTTAATGAATGCAGCAGGGACTTCAGTAGATCATATATTTACATTTTGCTCTAGGTGAACATCAGAAATATTTTCTGTTGAAGCTTTGATTTACAAAGCTAGTGATGAGTGCAGCCTGTGGGCTTCTCCCAAACTGATCCTGACCCGGAGTAAATGGCCAAATGCATTGCTAGTGACATGTTACACAGTTTGTTAATGTGGAATAAGGCTTTGTTAGATATAGGTGAGATCACACTAAAGCCTCCATTTCCTTTACGCCTGCTCCCCCTGTGGGCCCACACTGCAATTATAGAGTGTTGCATTAGTAACTCTGTCTGTATTTATTATGTTGTGTATTTCACCTGCTGGCAGCACATTTCAAATATGCACTTCATATTCATTTAAAGGTGAATGCCAGTGTTTTGACGGGTATATGAAGGATCCTGTTCACAAGCATCTCTGCATCCGCAATGAATGGGGACCAAATCAGGGGTGAGTAAGCTGAGTTTAAGCCCAGCTCATTTTATTCTGTTGTATCTTAGACAGGATGAACAACCTCATAGGAACATCTCAAGTGCTGCAGCAGAAAATAACATTAGGTCAAGTTCAAGGTATTACTTATAAAGTTAAGCTTAAATCAATTCATTTATTTCATATACCATTCTGTTCTCTCTCTCTCTCTGTCACTCTCTTTCTCTCTCTCTTTTGGATTTTTTCCAAAACATAAAAGGTTGTAATGAATGGGTTTTGATAATGTGCATGTTTGCTCACATTAAATGCCCTTACATCCAGTTTATTATGAGTTATCTTCAATATTCTAGAAAAAAAGAATGCTTTGTAACAGTTCCAGGTCTTAAAGATGAGAGTCTTATAAATCACTACCACTACACAGATGGCATCCTGTTTCTAAGTCAGATTTCCTAGCCTCATTGTAACCTCACAAGCAACCTCATATAGAATGTAGATTTAAAAATTCACAGAAATTCAAAAAACTGATCTAAAATAACTAAAATTATGAAAACATTTGCATAGCCAAAAAAAAAAACAAAAGGCCCCCAGGATACTCTAAAGAGAAGCATTTAATACATATGAAGTTAATTAGAGTTCATTCCTTGCCAAACAGTGTTTCACATGCACTTGTCAGGATTTTGGGCTGCTGTTGTGGAGTGTTTAAGACTCAGAGGTGTGGAAAACCTTGCCGTTTTAATTGGGAGTGAGATGGAAGTGATGATCATTGGTGAGATGGATCTGTTAATTAGAAATCTGATTGGAACAATTGGGAAAATAGGCAGCAGGGAAGCACATAGCTCATGATGGTGCGGGGTTGGTGTGCTGGGTGGCATGCTGAGAAGGTGTGAAGATTATTTAATTGGACCTAACACCTCAGGGAGGCAAAAAGAAATCCAATGAAGAGGAAAAAAAAGCTATTTAAAAGTTTCTAAGGGACTAAGCATTTCCTGTGCTGAACTTTATGTTCACTGTTAAAGGTTTTGTCCAAATGGCATTTGTGATAGCATTTGGGCAAAAGTCATTGCGTTCCCCAAAAATGCTCTATATGCCAAGTCCTAAAGGAGACAGTTTAATATTTAGAAAACAGAGCTTTGCTATCAAGAAGCAACCTCTGCTGATTCTAACAGCTTTCTTTGAGAGTCATTGTCTCCTTGTCTGCTCTTTTCCGTCTCTGACCCTCCAGCTGTCACCACCTTCAGATCTATCACTTCCTAAATATCTGCAGTGCTCCACTCGTGACTACATGCCAGGCAGGGAAAGGTTCCTCAGTAGCAGTGTCTATCAGAAAGCTGTGTTGGTGACCCAATGCCCGGACAAGTGACAAGAATATCTGACATTAAAAAAAAAGACCATAAACAAGTTTAAGTTTAGGGTTAGGTTTCAGCGTATAGCATTAATTAGCTGCATTAACAATTATGTTAATGGGAGGTGCTCAAATGTTAGTAAGACTAATATGATTTTTTTCTGAGATAGAATGGCCTTAAAAAGATAACAATACAAGAATTTCAGTGTGTGTGTGAGACAGCTGATGTGCCTGATTACACATTCCCACTGAACATTCTGTTAAATTAGTAATTTCATAAAGAAAGTAGTCTGTGTGTGTTTATGTGACATGTGAGTAAGTATGTGGGGTCGTTTGCAGGAGAGCAGCAATTGTCAGTTAAAAATGCTTTCTGCAATATACATGCATAGGGTTGATTAATTACAATTTAAACAGTTTTGAGGTCAAATGCTACAATGCTGAGTGGGAAGGTTTATGGTTTATGAGCGACGAATAAGTCACACAGCAGCCCAAATATGTTTTGTTCACAGTCCTTGGCCATACACCATTTTCCAGCGTGGTTTCGACTTGGTGATGGGGGAGCAGCCATCTGATCGCATCTTCAGGTAAGAACACTGACAGCCCTTATCACAACTGCCTTTATTGGCTATTTGTGTGAACAATGGCAGACATCCCACCCTGCAGAAATTCATTTCAGGGATCAACCACCACCACCACATACCACCCCAACCCACAACCCCAACCCCATGAACAATATTTTGCAAACCCCATTTCCAGAAAGGTTTGGACACTTTCTAATATGCACTAAAATACTAAACACTGTAATTTGTTAAATTGCCTTTATTTTTATTTTTTTCACTGATAAACGTAATTGTATTTTGTAAATACAAAACATTAAAAAAGTAACACACTCAAAAAAGCTGGGACAGAGGAAAATAAGACTGAAAAGGTTACAGATGTAACACTGGAAGGTTCCACAATTAGCAGTTTAACTGGTAACAGATGAAGTCATCAAGATTTAGTATAAACAGCGCCTGCACCAAAGGCTTAGTCTTTATAAGCAAGGATGTGGCATGATTCACCACTTTGTGACAGACCTCATGAGTTCAAATCCTTGTTCCTCAGTGCAAAGAATTGAGGTTTTTCACCATCTACAGTTCAGAATATCATGAAAAGTTTCAGAGTTAAGGGAAATCTTGGTGAGTGAAGGCCAAGGGTGCAAAATGTGCTGAATGTGTGTGATCATTGAGCCCTCAGCAGGTATTGTTTGAGAAACCATCATGCTACCATGATGGGCATAGCCACATGGGCTCAGGAGTAATTTGGAAAATCACTGCTCGTTGGTCAGTTTAAAAGTACCTCAATTCTTTGTTGAACAGGGTTTTTTTCAGATTTTGGCTGCACAAGTTTCTGTTATTGAATGCTCTGGTTTTCTGGAAACACACAGCTTTGTTTCAATTTTTTTTGTTTTTAACACTAGCACTAGCATGGGATTTCTCAATCCTGAGGACATCACCCCTCCTTCTTGCGAAAAATTAGAGGGCCATCAGCCAACTTCATTCATTCATCTTCTTGGCCGCTTATTCCTTTTCAGGGTCACGGGAGAGCCGGTGCCTAACCGGCAGCATAGGGCGCAAGGCAGGAACAATCCTAGACAGGGCGCCAATCCATCGTAGGGCACACACACATTCACACACTCGTGCACACACTCACACACTAGGGACACTTTAGAGACGCCAATCAACCTAACGTGCATGTCTTTGGAC
>JAOVVG010000044.1:23055531-23066166 GCA_028566375.1 Leptodoras nelsoni | reverse complement strand
ATCACGTAGTGACCTGGCCACTATCCTGCAAGACGAATGGCTTAAAATCCCTCTGACCACTGTGCAGGACTTGTATACGTCATTCCCAAGATGAATTGACGCTGTATTTGCCACAAAAGGGGGCCCTACACCATACTAATACATTATTGTGGTCTAAAATGACAGGTGTTTCAGTTTCATTCTAACCCCTGTAGATAAATATGTAGTTGTACAATTTAGTTTAATAAAAAAAAGAAAACACTATAGAAACACAGTACACTGAAGAACCAGAAAAACTGGTATAATTTTTAATACTTTATAGGTCCCCCACAGGATATTGGAGAGAACATTGCACAGTCCTCACACTGATGTTTCTTGAGGCAGTGTGGCATGCCTATTGTGTGCATTGATTCTTGCCATCTGACGCTGGTCACGTTTACCCACAGTCTTTATAAAGCCACACTACTGTCTTAAGTTTGAGGTGTCACCGGAATTCTTGAAGTTACGGTGCACCCTTGAATTGTTCATACGTGAAAATCCGAACTTTGCTTCTACCTCCGGAATGTTATGACGCGTCTCATAAGCTCTAACTATTACTCCGCATTGAAAATCATAGAATCATAACAATTTGCCATTCTCATGGTGGAAACAGCTTTAGAAGCTTCCATAGATGTCTATCAGTTTATATATGCACTAGCACACAAAACCAATGACACGCATAAGTGGCTTTATTATGTGTTTTGCATAGGCTTACCAGTTTTTCTGGTACTTCAGTGTATATCTAAACTAGAATAGAAGTAAAAAATAAAAGATATATGGAAGTAAATATTGAAATAATGTATATGTGATGAACTAACAAAGTTTGAGTAAAATATATTCTTATCTTAAGTTATAACTGGTAAACTGATGTTTTCGTACTTTGACAGTTAGTTCCTCTAGGGTGTTTTTGTGGCACCTTCTGACACATAGTTCAGATATGGCCTTGTAGAGACAGGAAGAAAAAATCAATCATTTTTAGCGTTGGCTGTAAGCAGTGGCGGTACTACGACAGAAGGTCACTCCTTCAAGGCATGATATTCAGTCAGCTCCAAACTAGCTAGTGGCATCCCTTTCAGTCATTTTTTTTAAATAAAGCAACCCACATCCCTCGTGTTCTGTAATTGAGATTTTTTTTTTTTTTCATTATTTTTGAGGTTTTCTTTTTGAAAATCTAAATAATCAGATTGTATTGGCAATTTACTTTCAATCTCTAATCATTGTGCTTTTACCTGTAATTAATTCTCCAGTTTCATCGATTCTAGTTTCTAGCTTAATGAATATTTCTTTTTGAGAGCTAAATAATTGTATTAATTTATTTAATGATTGTTATGTCCTTTTTGTTTAAATATTAATCCAGTGTTGAATGGACAGAAGCAGTAATTATATAACAGGAATAATCATATAAATTTAGAGAAATGATGCTAGGCTGCAATTTGCCAGTATTCCGACTTTCAGTTGGTGTCCCCTGTTCGTCTGTCACCAGTTTTTGGAAAGAAACAACAGAAAACACAGCACAGTTGCCAGGGCAGTTAGAGTTCTCGGTTGCCATGTATTCAGCAATCTTGTTTTACTAACTGAGCCGAACAGCTTTCCTAACTTGCAAGATAATTGCTGTGTTAATAAACAAGTGGAATTTGATGCAGCAGTCCACCACACGCTGCATAAATTTGCACAATCTTCTCTGCTAATGGCTTTCCAGCTTTCTGTTTAAATGGATGGATAAAATTAAAGATGACAAAAGGATTATGCATATAATGATTATTATTTAGACAGGATGCAGTTAGTAGGGGTGTATATTCACATTCTGGTCAGGAGCAAGGAGAAAAGTAATATTGGAGCTTGGGCTTGTATGTCACGCTGCATTTCTGTGTGTAAAAAGGACCAGGCTTTATTAATCTTCAACTTTTTAGCCACTCTCAATGGTAATCGCATTTGGGGTTTAATTTATTCTTTGACACTGATTAATTGCAGCGAATTGCCAGAGCCATTTCCTGCAGTAAACGTCAATTAATTAGCTGACAACATTAGAAGTGATAATTAATACCGTGGGTGCCACAGCATGGGGCCTGCAGTTCTTAAGGGTGGCCATGGTGCTGCTGTCACCATGAACATCCGTGGAAATGACATCCAAGCATCTGTGAACAGCTCGTCTGCCCAAAATGCCACGCTTTGTGGTGCTGCTTTGTGGATGACTAGCCAGCCTAATGGTACTGTCTACTATGTTAAAGATATTAGAAGTAATTACAGCATTACTACTATGCTATACCATATATTACTGATACTGTATATATGTTTTGGTCACTTTATTAGGAACACCTGTACACTTGTGCATTTGTGCAGTTATCCAGTCAGCTAATCATATATAGCAGCTGTGGGGAAAAAAAAAACATAAAAAAAACAAAAACAAATAAATAAATCAAGGGCTCCCGAGTGGCGTAACAACAACGTGTTGGCCCTATCTTCCAGAGATCACGAGTTCGAATCCAGGTGATGCTATAGCTGCCCGTAGCCGGGAGCTCAGAGAGCAGGATTGGCCATGCTCTCAGGGTGGGAGGGGAAGCATACGTTCTCCCCCCATGTCTAGTCACGGGCGTCTGTGAGCTAATGCATACAAGAGGAGGGCGGGGGCGCTTTCCTCCGTGTGTGCTAGGGCCCGCCCCCGATGGTTGCATAAGCAACAGTTCGAAAAGAGGCGGCGGCATGCGTCGCGTGTATCGGAGGACGTACGCGATGGCTTCGCCCTCCCGGACTGGCAGTTCATCGTGTGGCAAGGGGGGAAGCACTGATGGGTGGGAATTGGAGACGACTAAATTAGGGAGAAAATTGGGGAAAAATCCCCCCAAAAAATAATAAATAAAAAATAAAAAAAATCATACAGATCAACAGTTCAAGAGCTTCAGTTAGTCTTTATATCAAACATCATAATCAAATACCATCTCAGCATAATTGTTTTATGTATAATATTGAAATATAGCCCCATGGTTTTAACCTTGTTTTAACCAAATCATATAATAATTGCATGGTTACTGTATTGTGTTATGGTATGTAATGAAGTGTTAAAATGTACATTTATATTAGATTTACATTGAAAGGACAGGCCCTCTTTTACTTTAATACTTCCCTTTCTTTTCTGGATTCAGGAGGAAGGCACACCAAACCTTCCTCAATAATATGTACATTTCTAAGCAGATATTATTATAGACCAATAAACACTGCATTGCAATACATACAGTTATATCTCAGTACTGTCTGCTGTTCATCTGAAGTTGATAGAAGCAAGCACTGTGTTTTGCACAGCATGCCGTAACACAAAACCATGTCTGATTTGTGAATCTGTCATAGGACATCAAAAAGGGTAGTGATTTGAGTGCAAGTGATGAATCCACTTCAGCTGCATGGACTTAAGATCCCACCCAGGAGTCCTTTAATTGATGTCATATGTATGCAGCACAGTGTTTTACCTTCGTATACCTAGCTAATTTACAAGCTTTAATTTATTCAGGCATTGCAACAGTGAGCCAATTAAAGGAATGCATTTAGCACACTGTTCAAGATCTGAGGAAGATCTAAGGAAAGAAAGAATCATCCATGAAAAGTAAATAGAGAGGGGAAATATCCTGTGGAGATCAGCGAAAGGAACTTTTGTCAGTGAATGCTGTAAATAAAAGTGTAAGTTTTAAAAGTGTGTTCAGAGAGTTTTAAATAGTATACCACTATTCCAGTAGGGAGTTCTTTCCCAATTGTCATCTATGAGCCAGCTCTACCCTGTCATATAGCTACCAAAACAGGAGGCAAACACCTTTTTTTCTTCCAAGACACTTGAAAATGTCAACCACATCATTTTGAACTGCTGCTCGTGATGCAGTGTGGGATAATGCAACACACTCAGAGGAAATTGATGCCATCATCCTTCCACATGCTCAAACGCACAGGTCCCATGATTAGTAATGCAATGATGGATACAGGAGAGAGCGTATGTTCATTTTACAACTAGGACATATTCAACTGATTTCAGATTAAGTTGAGGTTTCATTCAGAAATATAAGTGAACCGAGTTTCCATGAATAAAGATTAGACTTATGGTGTGCTGGATATGAAATTATGTAAGAAATGTATCTATTACTCTATTCAAGGACTAAAAAGTGAAATTTGAATGAGTGAATTTGACCAATAAGAGATGATAAAAGAAGATTAAACTGATGTATAATGAAACTGATGTCAGAAAGATGTCAGAATTTTTTGCTATACACAGCTTTGATAAAAAAAAAAAAAAAGAGAAAGAAAGGTCATTGTGAATCTTTTGTCCTATACCTAATTTAGACATACCAGAAGAGAATTGCTCTGGAAGCCTTACAGAAATACTATTAGATCAGTCTAACTCATTTCCTCTTTATGGATTCAGAAATCCGCTCTTGTCTTTTGGTCAGAAGCCAACTGAGGTTGAACACTGACGTTGCTGTGACCGGTTGTGATTCATTCTGTTGGCACAAAGTCCATCTCCCAAACGCCCTCTCAATTAATAAGCCAGCATATGGTTTAGTGACCAGTCAGGCTCTACACTATGAGTTTTGCTGAGATGGCTCGAGACACTGATACGCTCTGTCCACATGAAAAGTGTGTCACCTTACACTTTGGCCGTGTCCCCTTTAAAGCCATTTGCTCAAAGAAGAGATGTGAAGGTGTGTGCTGATGTTCTATTCCTGAGATATGTCTTGTATGGTCATTTTTATAATGTTAGGTAATTTATTTTGTGAATTAACATCTTTTTTTTTTTTTTATAGCTTAAGGAGATTCAGATAGATTTCATCAAATAGATTTCATCGATTTTTGATAGTGGAATAAAACATGACCCAGCTTTTTTGGAGCTTAGTGGTGTTCATCTCTTCACGTGGTAGGCGTGTAACACTACCTCAAGTAACATCAGAATTCAATACTGGGTCCTCAACAAACATCAGCATAAGAACTGTGCAATGTTCCCGTCAAGATCCTGTAGGGGACCTACCAAATATTAACTATGCCATTTTTTCTGGTACTTCAGTGTATGTCTCTGTTTTGTCAGAGCCCACATGTTAATGCTGTCTTCTTTCCGGTGATGAGCTTACTGCACAGCATTGCCATTACTCTTCTATAAGATTAGTGAATAAAATCAGGCCCAAGTTACAGAATTCTATCATTTTCCTGCTGCTCCTCCATTCATCAGCTCATCCAAGAGTGAAATGAGACATGGGCTACATTCGTTAATGGTCTTTCATGAGCCATGTAAGGACTGCTATCAGCGACTGTCACTGCCTCCATTGCAAAGACTTTAAAAGAGTGGATTCGGTGCCATGGTGAATTATGAGCTCCTTAGTTGCATGTCACTGATGTGTGTGCACAGTGCTGAATCAATTTTATATCCAGGATTCCATCAACCTTTCAGCATATGCTTGTGTGTGTGGCTGTGTATGTATACGTCTATCCATCAGCAGCACCGTTTTTCCCCAGTTAGATGTTCAGAGCTCAGCTTAGTCTTTAACAGTGCCACCACTGACTGGCATATTTGTGTCTTCAGCCCCTGAACTTGTGTTTGCAGGGTGAAGTTTGCTAGCATTAATCATTCTGTCAGACAAGAGCACAGAGCCCAAAGGGTAAAAAAAGGAGAAAGGCCTGTGGATTTTAGCTGAGAGAAGAGAAATCGAGGGCGTGTACTGTGTTGGGAGCTTGTTATTAATCCTAACAGTGACATGCTGCACAAACGCCAGGGTGCTCCATGGGGGCAAATGCATCTTTTCCATTTTGGATGGATCTAAGCGTAAGGCACTTGGTGTGAGCATACTGTGCAAGCATGCATTTATGGCCTTATTTATCAAATATGTGCACTCTGTCAGAGGGCTAACAGGGTAAAAGAACACACAAAATGCAGTCTGTATGCTCATATACATTTCCAGTTTGAGGCACATTTGCAAGAAGAAGTCAGGTAAATTGATTTGCATACTGCATATATTGAAAAGTCTGAAACAATTCAAAAAGATAGAAATAAAAGACTGATAGGCTAGCACACACACACACACACACACACAGACAGCGGCTTTCCATAGTCATGGCAGTGTAGGTGTATAATCTGGCCATACAACATAATTAAAGGCAAGGAATTACATATAGGGTGGAGTGAAGTGAGTATTGGGTGCCCTAAGAGTTTACCAGGAATGAAACACACCACAGTAGGTACAACCCCAATTCCAATGAAGTAACAGAATACGATGATTTGCAAATCCTTTTCAACCCATATTCAATTGAATACACTACAAAAATATTTAATGTTCAAACAGATAAACTGTATTGTTTTTGCAAATATTCACTCATTTTGAATTTTGTTCAATAATGTTATTAACATATATATATTTAATGTTGAGAGGAATATTGAACTACATTGTCAGTCACTAATTTCCTCACTTCTAAAAGATGTCAGTTTGAATTTGCAATGTCATAAACCTGAATATGAAGTTGTTGTGCTTAGTACAGGGTGCATTATGACCCATGTGTGCCTGCAGATGTAGTAAACATGACATTGGACTAAATTGATATATGGCTGCAGTGCCTTGTGGCATGCCGAGGCTGACAGTTGCTACAGGAGACGATAAGATTGATTACCTCACCCGCACCTACATACGGCAGTGTGTGAGAAGTTGTGGTTCTGCTTGCGGCAGAGCAGTGATGGGTCTCATCTATTGAATGATGAATGACGCATGCAGCCGTGTTTTCATTTATAGGAATTTGTAATGCTCTTCTATTAATAATGTATTACCCACAGCAGATGGTCTATAAACCGGTCAATTATTGTCTAGTAATCCCTGCTATACAATATAAACAATATAAAATAAGAAATCAGGATCTGTCCGATACTGTAGTCTTTTTCTTTTTTTTTTACATAACACATAATAGACTAAACAGAGGAACATACAGTGGGGTACAAAGGTCTGTGAGCACTAGTGAAAATGATTCTATTTTGTATTATTGTATAATGTAATGTGAAGAATCTTCAAGAAAATTTATATTATAGGCAACAACATAAAAGTAGAATATGAAATGCATACTTGAATTTCAGTTTCTTAGTATTTGGTTGTCCCCTTTTTGCTTTAAAGTGTGCATTCGAGCGGCATGGACTCCACGAATTTACACAAATCCTAATCTATTTTACAGCAAATCCAATGGAATATCATCTGAATACATGCATCAATAAAAGAGATAAGGCATGAGAGAAATCTGACCTTTTGTACAAAGCAATTAACATGATCAGTATCAGACAGTTGCTTACATTTGAATAGGGACCTACAAATAGTGCAGAATATTAAATATTACATGTTCAAAATATTGCACATTTGCTTTCTTTGTATTAACTGTGTCAAAATTCTAAAACCTAAATAGCATTTTAAACCTCATTGTATATTAAACAAAATATAATAATACATACTAAACCCAATAATACATACAAGGCTGTTCTTGAAGCCCTGTTGTTTGTGAAACCCAATTTAGCTTTGTTTTTGGAAAAGGTCTCTCAAGGTGTTTCTAAGCTTTATTTTTTCCATATTCTCATTTTGCTGATTGTAGAGTCAGGACAAAAAGGACAAGAGGCACTTTGAGTTCTGTAAAGCTTAAGCATGTTCTCATGTGGCTAAATGCAAATGCAGCGGTTTTCAAGTAGCAACAGAATGGGGTGTAATTCGCAGGAAGGCAGTGAATTGCCTGCATGAAGAGCTGAACCAATCAAGCAAGGTTAGGAGTAACAGCTGCTCCTGCATTCTGTTTCATTTTCTGGAGTTTGGGGGTGGGGGTAGGGAGTTGCATGATTCCCAGTTTGTATGGCTAAGCATTAAAAATCAAGTCAAGCATTTAGCAACTAGCTGAAAAATGCTCTGTCACAAATCTAATAGCAGTATGCTTTCTAAACAAAAGCATTGCTAATGCATTTGTGTCAAACTCAACAGCTTATGATTTATTTTCCCTGTGGGAATGTGTGCTATATTGCTCTTTTTTTATGTTTCAGGAATGGTGAACTACAGCGAAGTTTCTGGATACCCTCTAGTGCAGCAGTGGAAGCTTCGTTCCATTTTGTATCATGTCAAGCTTAACCAGTGGACCCTCTCTCAAGGTAACCCAGACAGCTCTTTTTTTCCCCAGTTCTTTTTTTCTCAGTTAGCTTCTCTTAGATTGGGACACCATGCTCAAAGACCAGATCGTCTGTGTCTCAGATGAAGCATGTGTTAGCCTTCTCCTCCCTGGTTGGTAGCTGTCATATGATAGAAAAGAGCTGGCTGGTGGTTAAGAGTTGTCAAGTGACAAATTATAGAGAAAATAATAGCATCGGAGCAGGTAAAAGACAAAATGTTCAATCAAATAGAGTCTTGAGTGGCCAGAGCGATTTTCATGCACAAGACCTGGCTGATGGAACTGCATGTAGGTTAAATGCCATGGCAGAATCCTTTAGATGACTTTGACCATACCTCCGTGGATACACTCCCTGAGCACACTCAACAAGCCAGTTGAGTACTAATGAATAGTTAGTGAAGTTAAGCCTATGCACATTTTCCTTTCTACAAGAACTTAAATTAAGTCTTGAAGTATCAGTGAATTTCATTAGCTTCATTTGTTAATCATTTGCTCCATGTGCATATCCTTAACTCCAACATCATTTTAAATAGCCTTGCCTCTCTCTTAGTAAATTACACTGAAGTATTATTTCCTGTCCCTCCATGCTTCTCTCTTCCCATTAGCAGTGAAAGAATGAATTTTTCATGCTTAATTTCTGCCTGGTTCAGACCCTGCTTTAGCCTGGGAATTACTGACCATGACTATATAGTCCATCTGTATAGGAGTGTATTTCATGTGCTTTTCATTGATTTAAAGTTTTTGTAATTATATATATTTCAAAATGTCCATTCTTTTAATCACATTTAACTGATCGGTCAACACCACACTGAGATGCTTCTGAATAATAGCTGCAGAATAGCAATGAATACTTTTTATGTCATAAGTCTCTGTGGATTAAGAAATGCTGTAGGGATCAGCAGTGAAACTTTCTCAGTTTGACTGATTGCACTTTGGTTTTGTGTAGCACTATGTTAAAATAAAAGTTGAAAAATGTTTTTCAAAGGTCAAAAGCACAGCCCACACATCTACACATGCATGTCTGCAGGGTTTTCTGCTTGCTTAACCAGCTCTCTTTTCCCTAGATGATTTTATTTCGCACATAACAATGAAGTTTTTACATGTTTTTAAATACTAATTTAATGTTTTTTTTCCAAAATTATGCTTGATATTTTATTATTCTCAGTTTTTACTTGAATTAAAGTTGCTCTGCCTTTCTATTTCAATGTTGCTCCTACAATTGAACAAGCTGCTCTCTTGTACTTTCTTCAGCTCGCTTTTTTCTGTTTCTTCAGCCTTCAGTTCAGCTGTCCATTCTTTGGATGGTGCCACACTGCGCAGTGACTTTGTGTCCATTCTGAAGGAGTTTGGGAATTATTTTGTCCAAGAGGCAGTGTATGGCTTTGAGGAGTCCTGTACCATCTGGTACCCCAATAAGCAGGTGCAGCGCCAGCTGTGGCTTGAGTATCAGGACATCAGCAAAGGTGAGCTGGATATATGTATTACAGTTTTTAGCTAAATTTGTTTTACTGCTGACAGAACAGTGGGGCATTGGATAGCCTCACAGCAAGAAGGCCCTGGGTTCAATTCCCTGGCCGAGCAACCAGGGTCCTGTCTGTGTGGAGCTGCATGTCTGAGTGTGTGTATAAATGTGCCTGTCTGAAAGTCTAACCTGCGATGGACTGGTGACCTGTCCAGGGTGTTCCTCTGCCTTCTGCCCAGTGAGTGCTAGGATAGGCTCCAGCACCCTCCACATAGGATAAGTGGCTTAGAAAGTGAGTGAGTGATTTTTTGTCTTGCTTTGGGATAGTGATACTGATAGTTTAGAGCAACAACCACATATAATAGTGTAGTTAAAAAAAATGTATGTGCACTGAAAGCAGCAGCATACAGCATAAAGCCACAGAGAACTGCACTAACAAATAAATTATAATAAATTAAATTAAAGAAAAGATTTTCAGTGTTTTCAATGACAAAAATAATAATATTTGTTAAATATAAACACATTTAGAAATTGATCCCTCAACACACAAAAAAAAGTTGGGACAGAGCCATGTTTACCACTGGGTCACATCACCTTTTCTTTTAATTATACCTTTTTAATCATTTGGGAATTAAATATATAAACTGTTGCAGTTTTGCATTTTTGCTTATTCTTGCTGTGTACGAGACTCGAGCTGCTCAAGCTACTTGAGTTCCTGGGAAAAGATGTTGTCTTGACAGCAGCATATGTCTCTCCAAAATACCAGTATAATCCTCCACATCAGTGGGACCTTCACATATCACCCATGCCATGGGTACAGATGCACCTCCATGCCGTCACAGATTGCAGGCTTTTTCATTTTTTGTTGGTAACAATCTGGATGGTCTGTTTTATCTTTGGCACATAGAATCGGCACGGTGGCTCGGTAGGTATCACCGTTGCCTCACAGCAAGAAGGTCCCGGGTTCGATCCCCGGGTGGGGCGGTCTGGGTCCTTTCTGTGTGGAGTCT
>JAOVVG010000044.1:22848806-22866455 GCA_028566375.1 Leptodoras nelsoni | reverse complement strand
CCCAGACCATGGCATTCCCACCACCATGCTTGACTGTAGGCATGACACACTTATCTTTGTACTCCTCACCTGATTGCAGCCACAGACAGTTTGAACCAAACAAATTAATCTTGGTCTCATCAGACCATAGGACATGGTTCCAGTAATCCATGTCCTTTGCTGACATGTCTTCAGCAAACTGTTTGCGGGCTTTCTTGTGCACAGACTTCAGAAGAGGGGTTAGGGTTAGGGTTCTGAACACAGCCACACTCCCAGTCATAACAGGGTGTGCACACTTATGCAATCACAATATTTTAGTTTTTCATTTTTTCCCCTCTAAATGATTTCAGTTTCTTTTTCAGCTGAATTGCACTAATTTTGTAAATCTCATTAAAGATATGTTATCAGTGCAATACCAATACGGCATTGGTGTCAGGTCTAGTGCTACCATGCTACATTATGTTGTGTGTCCTTTAGTCTTATAAGGGATTCTACAAGATAATGAATCCATTGTGCAAAAATGTTGTACCATGTAGACATCAGTCATCAGTACATGGTTGCTATGATCATCAATAGAGTGATGCCAGTCTTTCACAATTCTAATCTTTAACACATTCTTCATTTTATGTGCACCAAGATCACTGTGTCCACTACTATGATTTGCGGAACACTAAGCAACCCATCATGGTCTTCAAAGGTCACCGGAAGGCTGTGTCCTATGCTAAGTTCGTCAATGGAGAAGAGATTGTGTCTGCGTATGTACATTTATAAAACTTAAGTGGAATAATTATTTCTAAAAAAATGTAAACAAGCTGTCAGTCGGATCTTAGTAGCTCAGGCTTGTGAGGAAGCTGGAAAAAGCTGTCCTGAAACACAAGTTTATAAATGACTATGCAATTGCTGTACTTTCCCATAGCTCCACGGACAGCCAGCTAAAGCTGTGGAATGTGAATAAGCCCCACTGTCTGCGCTCTTTCAAAGGCCACATTAATGAGAAAAACTTTGTGGGTCTTGCCTCCAATGGAGACTATGTAGCATGTGGTAAGTCATATACCCAATTACACACCCCCTTACAAGACTCAGCCTTGCCCTGCCACCCCCCACTCTTAAATTCTTGTATGGATAAACCCAGTACTTGCATCTCTTAGGATTTAATACTCATTAACAATGGTAATTTTTTTTGTTCATCTTAATTCACATTGTCACTTTGCTGCTCCCAGGAAGTGAGAACAACTCCCTATACTTGTACTATAAGGGGCTTTCCAAAACCTTGCTAACCTTCAAGTTTGACACTGTGAAGAGCGTTCTGGACAAAGACAAGAAGGAAGATGACACTAATGAATTTGTCAGTGCAGTATGCTGGCGAGCTTTACCAGATGGGGTAAGGATTTTGGGTCTAAGTTTATTCTTGCATTTTCATTACATAACTAATCATGTTTTTCAAAAGCAAATGTCTAACAGCAGATGACAGCAAGTTGAAGTGGTAAAAGAGTTTATTAAAGGTTGAATGTTGGGGGATAATTATTTATTTATAATTATTTATACATTCATAATAATTGTCGGAAAGCTGTGGTTATTAAGGTGAGTCTGTTTTGTTCAGTAGTATTTATTCTGAAGGAAAAATAAATACTTGTCTGCATATCATTCTTCTCTCTGTGATTGCTAAAGCAGTGTTTTCTTCACAATACAAAAACAGTAGCAAAAAGATTATAAAGAGCAATGATTGTGAAAATGAGAGACTGCAGAGGCAATGCATATACCAGTGCATCGGAAAAATTAAATTATAGTGGAAAAGGTCAATTTGTTTCATAATTTAATTTGGAAAAAGGTAAATTGTCATATATTTTATATTCATTGCACGTCAGTAGACATATTTCGAGCCCATTTTGATCATTATGGCTTGTAGCTCATGAAAAGCAGAAATCCAGTATCTTAGATGATTAGAATATTTCTTTTGTGAACAGCCAGCCTTTTCAGCAACGACTTTCTGTTGCCTTGTGGTTGATGATCGTCTTCTCGACAATTGTCGAGTCAGCAGTCTTCCCCATGATTGTGGTTGCATGTGCTTAACTAGACCAAGAGATACACATCATATGTACAGTATACTGTTTGAGATACTGGATTTCTGCATGAGCTGTAAGGCATAATGATAAAAATGAACACAAAAAGGCTAGAAATGTGTGACTTCATAATTAATGGATATTATAAAATATTAAAGTTAAACTTTTCCAAATTAAATGATGAAAAGTATTAGCTTTTCCAATTTTTTGAGGTGCACTAGCATATAGATGTTGTAACAAATAACATGAACTTGTGGACACTGCACAATGGAAATTGCGACTCTCTACGATTTATGCTTTAAAGGGACATCATGTTCATTAGCATATTAAAAAAAATTAAGAGGGAATATTTATGGAAGAAACAAAAATAAAAAAGATAAATTGTAGGTATTACCAATCTTTAGATCCTAAGGAGAAGGCTAAGGTAAGTATTGTTTTGAGTCCCCAGAAAATAAAATGTGTAATTAAAAGAATGCTTAACTGTCTCAAATACATTTTAACAGTGGTTGTTTGTGGGTTTTAAGTGTAATAAAGCAGTTTTTCAATTTACAGGAGTCCAATGTGCTGATTGCAGCCAATAGTCAAGGAACAATCAAGGTATGTGATTAAATTATAGTAAATGCATTTTCTCATTTATAATCATCCATATTTTATTTAATTCCCTAAAGTCTATCTATACTATAATGTTATTCTAAATTATGGTACTCTTTCTGTATGAATGGTTCCTCTGGTACTGTGTTTTTGGAAAAACCTTTTGCCATTTTCCATACTGTTCTCTGTATTTTTGTGGCATACTTGTTCAGGTCTTATGCTTGCTGAACTATTCACATTTTATGTACAAAGGAGCTGTGTTCTACATTATTCATTCCAGTTTATGTTGTCGTAGATGAATTAATAGTATGTATTTCTAGCATCAGTTGCAGAAAGACCACAAACCAGTGTTTGCATATGTGTTTTCAGTATTTGCCTTTTTGAGCAATGCATAAAAGTTGCTTGATAAACATTTAATTCATACTTTATCAATAAATCTGTTACTAAGTTTGAAAAGTGTTTGTGTGTACAAACCTTGATGTCTGATAACCATTGACCCTCAGGGGTTTTACCTGACTGAATGAAAGCATTTTTCTTAATTAAAAAAAGCGCCTAATCTCCGCCTCAGATGCCCTCAGAGGTCAAAATGGTATGCATTTCTGATCACACTCTTCAGGATCTTGAAGGTTTTAATCTGATAAGATGTGTATACATGCCTCTGTACAATGCTTTTCAGCAGAAAAACACACTTGAGCGCAACCTGGCACAATAAGCTTTTCAGAGCCAGGTATAATCACTTTTGCTGACAAAATTATACATAATCTGCCATGTCAGTGAAATTCTCTTCTATGAAAGATAGCTAGCAAATTCTGCCTTGTGAGACTAATTCCATCTGGAAAATGAGTCATTCTTCAACACAAATTGAAAAGAGCTTGAAAAGTCTTTTGAAAATTGACTTGCTTGCTCATTCATTTTCAGTAACCACTTTGCCCTGGTCAGGGTCATGGGTCCTTTTGAAAGTTCTGGAATTTAATTTAGCATCTGTATGAACCCTATTAAACTTCTGAACTGTTTTCTTATTCAAGTATTTCTTCTTGTTAAAGGTACTTGAGCTAATTTGAAGGTCTGCTCGAAACAATCATCGGATCCTTTTGTCAAATGTGGGGAATATTTCTAATGGAGTATGACTGAGCACAAACAGGAAAAAGAACCTCTGGACTCTGACACTGATTTCAAAAAGATGTGTTCCAGTATCAGGACCGTTTGAGACCTCCAGGGAATAGATGTGGACATTTCTGGTGGAAAAGGAAATGGTGGCACTTCTTTTAAAAGCCTCTTTTGGAGTAAAATGCTTAATGAAAGGCATTAATAAACTAAGACTGAGCCTTCAGTAGAGGCAAATGTGATAAAAGTTAGAGCTATGTGAGTACAAAGCCAAAGCACAAGACCAGAACACAACGAAATGCTTTTTGTTGTGCAGATAATCAGTTGCCACATCATTCTTTGAGACTGGAGTGTCCATATATTCTTTTCATTTGATACAGTGTTTATCTATAAAATTTCCACTCTGTGTGGCTAAAGCCACTGGACTCACCAAAATAATTACCAGGCCTTCTTCATTTTATATGTTGCTTATGTCAAGGGACCTCGAGAGACGCAAATAAGGCAAATTTCCTTTAGAATGCTTTGTAAGTCATGTGGAAAGAAGATACTAAACTGATTTTTAACTTTAATGTCATTAGTTGCCATGACTTCCTTATTCTTTCCCCCCCTGTGGACATTTTGTCAAACCTAGGGATGAATAAGATGTTATGATGACACTATGTATTCTCTACTGGGATTATTTAACAATCACCCAAAAACATTGCTGCTCTTTTTATCATTAATTTTCTGTACAAGTATTATTTATTTTTGTAATTTATAGAAACTTTGTGAACTTCACACCCAATTATAGTGTAGGTTTTTTGGAGCTTGGACTTCTGTTGCATCCCAGTAATTCCTTTTTTGTGTACCCATTCTATGATTTTAACCTATTCATTTGAATGAATAAATGATTCTCTTTGCATCTGTGCATTGATTATATTTTTTGTCTTAATCACATTTGTCTACCAGAACTGTCCTGTTTGGTTAGATCTTTAAAAGACTCAGTCCTTTGCTTTGCATTATTTTCATAATTGTCTGTGCAGTAGAATTTTCATTTTTAGTTTTGCTCAGTTATTGAAGTACTGTCAAAGTATGATTGTAAATTCCTGTGTAGCTTTAAAAACAGTGTTACTCAGGGTGAAATGTGTGTAGAATATATTACCTATGCTTTCAGTAAGATTAAGACTTCGGTTTGTATGTCATGCTGTTTAAGCACTCCTGAAATGGACTCGGAATGAAGAGGAATCGTCTTAAAGAAACCGGTAAACACTAGTAAGTAATGTGCAATTACAAGCAGACAATTTCTAAAAATGAACACTATTGGTTCATAGGAAATATAAATGCAGTAGTAATATATGTAAATGTATTTTAATGGTGTAAGTACCTTTTCTACTTGTCCCTTTGTGTGGTAAGATTAGTTTTAGTTAGTTTTTTTACAGAAGTATAGTGTTTTTTTTCACCAGTAGGTGGCAGTCATTGCCCTGTCAGTAAAACATGGGGAAGTCATGAAGTTTGCTGGCCTTTTCCCACAGTAGTAATCCTACTTGCAATCACTCCAGAGTCCCTAAATGCAGTAATTCAAACATCTGTATTTGAGATGTATTAATTTCCCACTGATGTGCATATGAGAAAGATACAGCTTTGTGCTAATAACTTTGATGAAAGAGGGGAATCAATTCTGAGGAAAATATGATGGAATAACTGTAATTTGCAGTTCTAAACCAAACACCTGCATCAGATTAAATCTGCCAATTAGTCTTCAATTAAAGAAAAAGAGTTCTCTCACCTTGGAGAGCTGTTGCACAAAGCGGATTGACATGAATTGTGGCTCCATCATGAGAGATATCAGTTGAAACCAAGGAGGGGATTATAAAACTTCAAGAAGGTAAATCATCATGAAATGTTGCAAAAGATATTGGTTATTCCCACTCAGCTGTATCTAAAATCTGGACCAGGTACAAACATAATGGGAAGAGAGCGCTGATGGTGACAAATCCATGTTCAAGGCTGAGAAGCTGATGTGATTTTTGTCAACCGTGAACCTGTCTCCTGGCTGTGTGCGCTACACTGATTTTACTAGACACTCTTTTCTGCAATTTGCACTTTCCAGTGATTAAGTACTGGTTTGGACAGAAGAACTGGATCCCTGGCATCAATCCCACTGACCACCTGTGAGATGAACTGGACAATCAACTGCACACCAGTCCTCCTCACCTGACCTCACTACTGCTCGAGGATGAATGAGCACAAATCCTCACAGCACTGCTCTAAAATCTAGTGAGAAACTTTTCCAGAAGACTGGGGGTATAACAGCAACTAAATCCGGAATGTTAAACAAGCACATACAAGTGTTATGTGTATGTTGTCCACAAACTTTTAGTCATATAATGTATCAATTTACTCCTTACCTTAATCTCCGATATTCTATTAATAGAATTTTCAGAATCATGATGATTGAACACAGTTCAAAGGGCAAGCTAAAATTCTACTATTCATTAATGGCAGGACAACATAGCCATTGTAAGAAATGTGTATTCCGCTGTAACATTACCGTGAAACATTGCATGCTGAAGCATACTACTGTACTGTCTGAATTTCTCATACTTTTACAGGTGAACTTGTAAAATAATCACTGTAAATATAAGTCTTAGAGGTTATATTGTGGGCGACACGGTGGCTCGGTGGGTAGCACCGTCGCCTCACAGCAAGAAAGCCCTGGGTTCGATCCTTGGGTGGGGCGGTCTGGGTCCTTTCTGTGTGGAGTCTGCATGTCCTCCTCGTGTCCGCGTGGGTTTACTCCGGGTACTCCGGTTTCCTCCCACAGTCCAAAGACATGCACGTTAGCTTGATTGGCATCTCTAAAGTGGCACTAGTGTGTGTGCGTGTGTGTGTGCCCTACGATGGATTGGCGCCCTTGGATGGATTGTTCCTGCCTTGCGCCCTATGTGACTGGCTAGGCACTAGCTTTCCCGTGACCCTGAAAAGGAATAAGCAGCCAAGAAGATGAATGAATGAATGAAAAGGTTATATTGTAAATGTCATGTTTATATACAGAACAATAAGTAGAATTTTTGTGAGTGTCTGTGAGTGGAAATAAGCTAGCTGGCTATTCACATTTCTGTGGCTCCATACCTGTGCTGAAATATTAATTGGTACCTCATAAAACTTTTAATATATGTGAAGATGTAGATTAGTGTATATTGTTCTGTTTCTTTCCGTAATTCTGTAGTTGTCATTGTGGTTTATTGAAATATTAAATGGAATAGGCTGACACCTCTCATGTCCAATGGACAATTATTACTGAAGCTAATCGATGCTAACCCTAAACTTAACATTAACCTTTCATTTTTTTTTAGGTGTTGGTTAAAAACTACAACTAAAAAAACACCATCAAAATGGGGACCCCACAAGGTCAAAAACATTAGACTATTTTTGATAATTATATATAATTATAGAATCTCATCAATATCTCATCACTTACACAAAGCATTTGTTTGTTTCTTTTTGATTTTTTATGTCATTTCAGCATCATTGGCCATACATGACCACTTTCATAACTTTCAAACACTGTCATGGGGCAATTTTGTATCTACAATTCACCTAACTTGCATGTCTTTGGACTGCGAGAGGAAACCCCCACAGACACAGGGAGGACATGCAGACTCCACACAGAAAGATCCCAGACCCTATCCACTCGGGGATCAAACCCAGGACCTTCTTGCTGTGATATATATTTCAGGCATAGTAACAAGACAGACTAGAATTGTTGGCAGAGGCATCAGAGTGTTTCAGTGTACCCTTGCAGGACATTTTCTTTTCACACTGTTTATTCTCTCAAGATAAAATCCATTAAAGGCTCAGGGCAACTTAAAGCAATGAATGCTAAACAGTGGTCTAATTTAGGTGCAGTGTTCCATGAAGCGCCGTGTAACAGTTCATAAATTACCAGAAATAAAAGTGTCTGGCAGGCTGGAAGGGAGGGCTACTGTATTTCATTCTGTTATTCATACTACATGTAGTGAGATACCCTTATTGTTCGTAATGCTTATTTTTACAAAGTGTAACAGCTTTGAAAAAACCTTCATATACAATCTGTAATATGCAAACATTGCAAAAAAAATGCTTAGCTATTTTGGTTTTGGATTGCATAAAAGGATATATTATTTATAACATCCTTTATTTCATTTTGTATTCCTGTTGGAAATCTAATGAAGACATCATTGTTGAAATGATGGCCACCAGTATGAATTTCAGCACTGTATACTGTATGCCTTGAATAGTCAGCTTGAATTGCAGTCTCCCATTAAATGAACTTTGACCTGTAGTGTTTTCCAGTTGGTTATATACCCTTTGAAGGTTCTAGCTTTCATGTGCTTGTATACAACAAGATGCAAATAATTTACATTTTGATGTGTTGTGTTGGACGACTGGAGATCCAGTATTGAATCACATTGAAACAGACGTGAGCATTGCTCCTCTGTCTGTACCTGTTTAACACTCCAAATATTAATTTCTGTTTTTCAGATTCAAACTGGAAATGGCTGATGGTCTAAAGCAAATTTTCAGCTGTCTACTGTAAAACTATGCCCCAGAAACACTAGAACAGACTGAACAATCCAAGTAAATTTTCATTAATACAGTTATTAAAGCACATTTGTGAGTTTCCTCTCTGTTTGTGCTGTTTGGTACCATGGTTTCAGGTTTCAGGGCAATGTGCCGTGTTTACTTTGTGTGTGCAAATACTATTTCAGTTTAGAATTGCCTCTTTTAAACACCCCTGTCACTTGTTCCATATTGCCCACACAGACCATCTGCCATGACCAGAATGGCGTATGCAACCTTGTGTATTTTGAATTAAAACAAAAAAATTCTCAATTAAAAATAGACAGGTTTGGGGCTGTTGAGTGTTAGCTTTCACCTTCCCAGGCTGGGTAGCTGTTGTGTAAGAGGGGAGTGCTGGCTGATGGGTGGGAATTAGTCAAGATAAAAAAAAAGCAAAAAAAAGCATGTAATTCCTAATAGATGGTTTAATTTATATTTGATTGAAATGTCAGATATTACAGTATTATAGATATCAAAGACACATGCACTAGGAAATGAATTATTATTTGCTATGCTTGGTTGGTTTCATAAACAATATCTAGGCAGTGAAAGTTATTTAATAGGAACTGCAGTTTATATGGTATGATTTTCTTCTGCTTTTAAAAATGTGTTTTTTTTTATGTATTTATTTATCAAAATAGGCATATTTTAAATAAGGACACTTGCATGCATAATCTGCAAATACTTGCATACACACCTCAAAAGATCCAGGACCCAGAGATCCAGAGAGTGTGATAGTGCAGCAATGTAAGAGCATCATGCAGAAGTCACTTCAGAGAGTCAAGAAGATTAATTACTTCAAAACTGCAAAAGGGAATAAACATTTTCTATAAAAACAAATGGAAGTTGGAAGGTTAGGTATGTGCTAAAGTCGGATTATTCAAATGAATCCATATTGGACACATTGTGTTTAAATGTTTTATTCTTTAGAACAGATAAACAAGAAAAACGTGTGCAAACTGTTACCAGAATAAAATGGTGTAACAGGATCCACTGCAATGTGGAGTATATGGAAGAAAAAGACTGAAAAATACAACAGGATTTAACCAGAAAAAACAAAAGTAAATAAATAATTGATAAATTGATGATTGATAAAATGTTCATCACTTGGGGGCAGCAATACACCAAATAATAGTGTTGCTAACCCCCAAAGACTCTTCTAGAAGAGAAAGAAGAATGAGGTTTTTATTATGACTCCTTTTTGTCAGAGTTGTCTTAATTTTCTTCTGGTTTTTTTTCATAATTTTTTCATCAATGATGTCATATCATGATGAAATCATGATGTCATAGACTTCATCAATCCACATGGAACTTGATTGTAGCACCACATGTCTAATACAGAATATAAGGCTTTTGTGGATCTCAGAATTGGGGTAGGCACAAAGCACTTTTTGTGGCCATCTGTGATTGGAAGTCCAAGAGAGAATAATTGGTCTTGCTATTTTGGTCAGAATAACACTATTCAGTCATCAGTGTCTTTGAGCTTGTGTATATGCTCTGTGGTATGTAAGATATATTTTAGTATTTCAACTCAAGAAAGCTAAATGACATTGAGAAGTTTATTGGTATCACACAACAAGCAGACTCCCTGAGCTACGGATACTTTCAGGCCTAGGAACCTTTATAATGATCCAATTTGAATCAATTTCAGGAAATTTCCTGGGACAAATGTGGCTGTTATTGACCATTCTCCTTTAGGGTATTTAGTCTGTGGCCACTATTGATCAAAGTTTACTGATTGTAAAATGAGTATTCGACAAATCCTTCTGACAGTTTCATCAGTTTTATCTTTAGTGTATCTGTTTGATCATTTGACATAATGTGTTTAGATTAGAGCACAATATTTAACCCAAAAAACTTTTCAGCACTGCAGTGACACTGATGTGGTGATGATGTGTTAGTGTTGTGTCGGTAGGCTTGGATCAGACATAGCAGTGCTGCTGGAGTTTTTAAACACATAACTGTCACTGCTGGACTGAAAATAGTCAACCAACCAAAAATGTCCAGTCACTAGCATCCTGTGAGCACTGATGAAGAATTAGAGGATGTTGAACACAAATTGAGCTACAGGGTGGAGCAATAAAAGTGCGCAGTAAGTGAACACAGTGTTTAAACTTCCAGCAGCACTGCTGTGTCTGATCATCTCTCACCAGTACAACACACACTAACACACCACCACCACATCAGTGTCACTGCAGTGCTGAGAATGACCCACCACCCAAACAGTACCTGATTACCATTAGAGAACTAACAAAGTTATGTAAAAGTATGTAAAGAAACAGATGGACTGCAGTCTGTAATTGTAGAACTACAAAGTGCAGCTTTATGGTAAGTGGCACTTAGTAAGTGGACAATGAGTGTAGAGAAAAGGAGGTGGTCATAATGTTATGCCTCATCAGTGTATGTGTAAAATGACCATTACATACAAAATGGAATATGTTAAATAGATGCAACCAAACTCATTCTTGAAAAACATGTTTTTCATCTGATCTCTGTCCATAAGAAATTATTCATGTCCTGTTTCTGTGTGGTATAAGTATAATATAATCCGTGTTGTCATTTATTTCTGTGTCAAAAGAAGAGTTAGGTTAATTAAACAATTAAACTTTACCAATAAGCACAATTAGGGCCATAACAATAAGTTTCTCCTGTCTGCAACATGAAGGATAGAGAGCAAATGATCATGAATACTACCAGCATGTGAGAAAAGGAGACTGTATATGAGGAAAAACACCAGATGGCCTTTGTAAAATATGCAACTAGATCAGTAACAGGTTGGGGCTATTTTGTCGGGGCAAAAACAGCGAGGATGTTGTATAGCCAGAAATTCCCAGCTAGGCTAGATAAAACTAATAATAGTATCAGCATAATAGTGGGTTATTAGTTATTAATAACTAATAATCAATAATATCCAACAATAGCCAACTATGCTTTCAAATCAACATAGAAATGGATAAACAAATACAAAATCAAAAGTTTTTACAATGGTCATCTCAGTTTTTAAGTTTAAATCCAACTGAAACATGGAGTGGAAAAGGGAATTATATATGCACAAAAGATAATTTTATATTTCCATGTCAGTTTATCTAGTAAGACACTGCTACAAATATAAAGTACCCTTTTTTGCCCTTGGTTGCTTAGTTGCCTTGTGAACATCTGCAGCATAATGCCATTAGCAACCAGCAACTCACATGCTAGGGAAAGAATGCTGGCCATTCATCCCTTTTCTCTGGAAAGCAAAAAGTGAAGAGAGCAGCAGATATGGCTGCAGAGACCACTGGGAAGAAAAACGTAAGCTCTTTTATTGCAATGGCAGGAAGAGAAATGTGCAGAAGTCTCAACATACCAGTCTCAAAGAAAGACAAAAAAAGAGAGAGAATTCATTTAAAACATTGAAATGCAGATTAGAGGAATGGGCAGCAGACATGGGCAAAAGCTGTTAGTGGAATGCAAAAACACAGTGTAATACAAAGCTCAAGGTAGCTCAATCTTACATACAGAGTTAGTCACTGAGAAACACTGATCTGATGCTAGTGGCTTCTTCTCATTCTCTGAACTTGAGAGACAGCTCAGCTTATCATTGGAGCAGTCTGATGACTGAAGGAGAAAGTAGGCCCTTTCTGACTAAACAGATTATGTTCTGTTGATGATATTAATGACTGGCCCTCTGTGCCCACTACCTTTCAGACCAGACTCACTGCCCCAGGTGAATGGCTCACTGTGGCAGAACAAACCATACACCTTGAAGTTATCTATATGGCTGCTGGGATTTTTCAAGGGGTCAGACACTTTGTCAATACTCCCGAGTGTACAACAGTGAAATGCTTTAACAGGATGATGTGAAATAATTGGCATAAATCCCTTATTGACTATTAGTGTCTTGTTCTGGGCCATGATATATATGTTGCAGCATTGGCTACAAATGGGACAGATTTTCACAGAACATCTCCATCAGATTCTTTATTGGTGCATGCATTATCTGTCTGCAATCCAGCGTTGCACACATGAGGACACCATCACCAGGTGACTACTTAACTACTCAGTCCTATAATCATGATTACATATACAGTATACCCTTACATTTACTTAAAACAAAGCATTTATTGAAGTTAAAATAGTCAACTCCTCTAAAATTTGTTTCATCTTGTACACTTATAGCTGGTAGAATTAAAGCCAATTTAAATTTTTTCAAAAATTCTAGTAACTCCCTTTCCTCTATATCAAAGACTTTCACACTCAGTTTGTTTTCACTGTGAATGTATCATAGATTTACATTCAAATTATAGACACATTCAGTGTTCTCAAACACTGCCTGACAGGTCTGGTTCATCTATGCTTCACATGACATTTTTTAGCTTATTGTTGTTGTTGTCAACATTGAAAGAATTAGCAACTAAATAAAAATGTTTGGGCATTTATACAAAATGTACATTTAAGAATATGCCATTTTATGTGGTCCCACATTGACAGGTAGAACTTTTTTCAAGCCCTAAACTTTCAATCTTCCTTATATTGTCCCTGTATATTTAAGTGATCATTGCATTATTCTGGAAAACCAACCCTAAGAATTTACTGGGGGTGTCATTTAGTGTGGGTCTTTCCTGGTATAAGCTAGAGATTCTTTAGTTTAAAATTTGGTTCTTGACTCTCGTACCTCTTGGGAACAACTATCAACAAAGCTGTTGATTCCGCCTCCCTCCATGGTTACATGGGGTTGACCTCTCCCTGTCTGTGCGCACTACCTCATAGTCACCACACTCTACCCACTGTGTGACCCCTGTGTGAGTAATTTTGAGCTTGATAAGGAAAATAATATGAGTACTTTATCTCCTTCTGTGAAACCCACAGCTATATAGCCAGGATTGTTGTTCTTGAGCCTGTAGCAAGTTCTCAGTTAGTTGTCCCAAAGCGTGGAGTTTGGCTCTCAGGTCAAGAATATATGAAATTAAATTTTTACTGCTCAATTTTCTCTCACCACCTCTAAATTGCAGTGAGGTTTATCTTCATAAAGCAGTTCAAATGCATGGTGAGATTGTGAAGTCACACTCCTTCTGGGTATCATGTTGCCTAGTCTAAAGTGGTAACCTTGTCCTTACCATTTTAATGGTCTGACAGGGTCCCATCTTAATACCCGTTTCTGTCTGACACTGAGCTGACATTGACAAGGGGGACACCACCTCCCCCTCCAGCAATGCATACCTCCTACACTGTGCTGCTGGTGTGCAGGACCCATCCCTGCAAATACTCTTTAATAATTTATTTATAGCAGGTCAATGTTCCTGTTTGATTGGGGCAGCCATCTGTGTCGCGTAGGTGATCTGGACCACTGCTTTAACCGCTATCATGGGGCTCTGGTCCTAGAAGTGCCGGTCTGGGCCTCCTACTTGCACCTGTGGTGGTGGGCTCATGGACCTGCCTAGGAGACAGTAGGTGCAGGGGAAGGGCAGGGAATCTAGTCACAGGCCTGCAGGACACCAGGACTGGGGGAGAAGGGGAGTGACGGTGGGGGATTCATCCATGCCTTGAAACATCTTCAAGTAATCCTCTGCCAACTTGACAACTTCTTCCAGTGACGACAGCTGGTGACACTGGACCCATTTTGCTGTTCCAACTGGCAGCTTGGCAACAAACTGCTCCAGGAAGCCAGTGACCCACTGGTCTTCCAGCCAGCCCCATGCCTCTGCAGACCACTTGACCAATTCAAGGAATGCTTCTGCGTCATCCTGTGGCCTTATCTGGTGGAGGGACAGGTCCCGGGTTTTGCCACTAGTGTAACAAAATTAAAACACTGCAAAATAGGTTTGGGAACTCAACAGAACAGGAGGTTTATTAAACACAAAATAACTTTGCTTTGCAGCTCTTTTATATTCATGTGATCTTGGCTCTGGGCTCTCTTCTTTTGTCATGGCTCTCTCTTTCTCTTGAGTACTCTTCTGCTCTCCCTCTTAAGCCCTCCCTCACTGCTTACACTCACACCCAGACAAACACACACAGAGACAAGGGAGAAATTGTTATTTAATCGATAAGAGGCAGGTGTGAGCGCTCACCTCCCCTGTGGCTCCCAACCTCATCTCCCGATGTCGGTTTAGCTCCTGATCATGCACCTGCTGTCACAAATCTATTGTTGGTTCTTTTAAATTAGTTAAATATTGCTTTGTGTAAGTTTGGTGGTGTTCACACTTTAATTATTTGCATATTGAGAAAACTGGCACTATTGTGTGTGTCTGTGGTTGAGAAACACAAAACCTATGCTTAATTTTGTTGCAATGAGAATCATTGTAGTTGAACTGATTCTGATGAATTCTCTCATGAAATTTTGTATTGGAAACGATGAGATAGAATAAGTGTAGAATGAGAGCAGTCTTTGTTCGTCCTAGTGGGTTCAGTTATCAACTGGAATAAATAGAGACCATCACAAACCTCTTTGAGATAATCAGATATATGATAGAGTCAATTTAGATTAAAGTCACCTACATGTCATGTCAGTGTTATTTTTGAATATTTGGTCATGCCATACGGACTATCTTTGGTCCCGATCGTGTTCCAGCACTTCATCAATGAGGTGCTACGTGACATGCTGGGGCAATATGTCGTGGCCTACATCGATGACATCCTGGTCTTCTCCCCAAATCTCAAGTCCCACGTCTGCTATGTAACCAAGGTGCTCCAGCGACTACCAGCTTTTTGTGAAGGGAGTGAAGTGCCAGTTCCACTTGGACAGGGTGGAGTTCTTAGGCTACCACATAGGACCAGAACGGGTTGCCATGGATCCAGGCAAGGTCACGGCGGTCGAGAATTGAGAAATCCCGAAGACTCCTAGAGACCTTCGGCGATTCCTGGGCTTCGCCAATTTCTACCGCCGATTTATACGTCACTTCAGCATCATCGCCAGTCCCCTCACAGATCTGATGAAAGGTAACGCCAAGAGTTTTTGCTGGAACCCCGCAGCTCAGACTGTTTTCTCGACCCTAAAGAAAGTCTTCATGTTGGCCCCTGTCCTAAAACAGCCTGACCCAGAATTGCCCTTTGTAGTGGAGGTGGTTTTTGTTTCTGAACTAACGCTACCTTTTTCCTTTGTAACAGAGTTTGGGCCATAGTGGTGGAGTTATTCGTGCTTCGTGGACTCGTATCTTCAGTTTTGTGTTTGATCATGTTTTTGGTGACTGTTTTTGTTTTCTCCCCACTCTGTGCCATGTTTTTTGTTGTTTCGCTGTCTTTTAATAAATCTGCTATTGCTTCCTATGGCTTGTGTTTAGTCTGGGTCCTTACAGTCAGCATCAGAATACTGAGAAAGTAGATAAATTTAACCCACATGGGGATGGGAATCTATAAATCCCTTCTAAAATCATTGAGTTAGGCCCTAACTAAATCTTCATTGCAAGAAATTTGAAACATTTTGGTATGTGACAGCATTTAAAACTGTAAGAGTTGTGGTCCTATACTATATTGATGTACTTAGAACTAGTATATCAGAATCACATTTACATGATTACATGAAGTATGCTTTTATTCTTAAAAGTATGTGTTCCAAAACAAGAGTTTGGAGTGTGACTAGAGGTACTGATAGAAGGCTAGAAGGTAACAGTATGCAGGTTGCTTATTTTACCCTGGCAAGGGCATCCAGGGTAATACAGCCTTTTGTTGTAGATGAGTGGAATTGAGGGGCAGGAGATGATTGACAGGGGGTGCAAAGGAGTGCTGTAGTTTTTGTGATGGCAGAATAGATTTGTGGCATTTAGCAGACACTCTTATCCAGAGCGACTTACAAAAATGCTTGAAATAGCCAATGCTAGTGCTGACAGACCTGAATTCAGGGTACTTTGAGATATGATACTGCTAGAAATTATGCATACAATTTATACAAATGAGTCTGTACTCTTGCCTACCATGTGTCATAAGGTGTGTTCGCAGCATACAGTTCTAAGGACTAATCCGTGGAGCTCCCTGAGAACTACATTCATTCCAGGGAATTTTTTGGTGCATTCACATTGCAAGTAGGAACAATAAAGTTTGTCCAGTTTGTTAAGTGTGACAGTTGGTGATTCAACGTCACTTCAGAGCGACATACCACAATAACAATAATTGGTGGTGTGATCGGAGCTGTGTGCATGTTGACTGGTGGAAAATCTTTGAATGTCCAAAGTTTCAGTTTGTCTCTCACCCTTTAAAGCCTACGTTGGAGAAAATTTATATAAACTATCATCTGTCTATGCCACTCCCAAAAAGAGCTGCTAAAGTTGGAGTGCGTGTGGCCTGATGCATCGTCTTAACAATGTGGCTAAGAACTAATTTACTGTAACACAGGGACATACGAATTTCAAACCATAGTTATTTGTTTATTTCATTGGGTGTAAAATCAGCAGTCTAATTGGTAGACAAATTGGTAGACTTTTCTTTGAGAGCATTACTTTTACAGACCCATTCCAAAAAATTCAAAAGAAAAAATGAATTGATTAATTTCCATAATTCCATTCAAAAAGTTAAACTTTCATAGGTTATAGATTCAGGACCCACAATTTAAACGATATTTGTTTATTTTTACATAATTTGGGCTTCCAGTTCATAAAACCCATGAAAACAGGAATAAAAAAATTAGAATACTGTGGAAAAATCAGCCTAAATTTTGCAGGGCATGAATGTTTTAAACTGAGTCTGACACACTAATCATCTACTAAACTCAAAGCATGGGTAAGCCACAAAAGTTCATACCTAAGGAGGCTGTTCACAGAGTGCCGTGTCTAAGCATATCAATGGAAAGTCTAGTGGAAGGACAAAATGTAGCAGGAGAAGATGAACCAGCAAAAAAGATGACCGTGGGCTTCAGAGGATTATCAAAAACAGGAGATTCAAGAATCTGGAAAAGATCCATAAAGAGTGGAATGAGGCAGGAGTCACAGCTTCAAAAACCAACACATTCAGACGCAGCCAGGAGATGGGCTACAACTGTCGGGTTCCTTGGGTCAAGCCACTTCTGATACTGAGCCAACGTAGCATCTCAACTGGGACAGGGACAAGAAGGGCTGGACTGATGGCCAGTGGTACAAGGTCCTCTTTTCCACTGAAAGTAAAGTGCCTTTCAATTGGGAATCAAGGTCCAAGGGTTTAGGGCAGGGGTGGCTCAGTGGTTAAGGTGTTGGGTTACTGAATAGAATGTAAGAGGGGTGAGGAACAAAAACCAAACTGCTTGAGGTCCAGTGTGAAATATACACAGTCAGTCATGATTTGGGTTGCAATGTCTGGTGCAGGTCTTGGTAAACTCCAAGGTCACCGCAACAGTCTACCAGAATGTTTTAGAGGACTTCATGATTCCTTCTGCTGAGGATCTGTATGGAGA
>JAOVVG010000044.1:22829930-22840776 GCA_028566375.1 Leptodoras nelsoni | reverse complement strand
GGACAACATTTTGAACATTTACTATAACTTTAGTCGTACGTGTAGATTGCTTGTACAAACGTTTTTTCGATATTAAAACCGTTTTATTGAAGTTATAACAAAAAGTTTCAGGGGTCCGGGTTTTTTTGAAAGACAGTGTAATACATTTGCTTAGAATTACTGACACATGATTATTAAGGAAACATGATAAAGTGCACAGATACATTATTACTATGTTTACATATGACCACTGAATCAGAATAGAATATCAGTTACTGTAGATAAAATTGTATAGATGGTATAAAATGGGGCATCATATTAAGATGAATTTTATTCTGTTGGACTATGCACATGGAGTCTGTCCAAACACCTGTTTGGAACATTTCACAGGTGAACAGATTAATTGGAAACAGGTGAATGTCAAGATGAAAGGCTCAGTCGTTCAAAAGCAAGGATGCAGCAAGGCAATTGCAAGAAATATAGGGACTTCTTCATCTATAGTCCATAATATCATCAAAAGATTCAGAGAATCTGGAGAAATCTCGGCAAGTAAGCGGTGAGGCCGAAAACCAATGCTGAATGCCCGTGACTTTCAATCTCTCAGGCGTACATCGTTCTGTAACGGATATTACCACATTGGCTCAGAAAGACTTCAGAAAACCATTGTCAGTGAACACAGTTTGTCACTCCATCTACAACTGCAAGTTGTAGCTCTACCATGTAAAGCAAAAGCCATTATTGAAAAAAAAAAGTAAAAAAAAATGGAAGCCAAACAAGATATATACTTAAGGACCTGCAAATATTGTTGTACTATGTAAAAACTTAATCTGGATCTTGTCTCAGTGAGTCACTAAGGAAAAAACAGTGTAAAATGGTCTAAAATTATATCTAAGCCTTGTCATTACTATAGACCAGTCGGTGGTAGCCATTCATGGGTTACATTTGTTTATTTACTTAATTTTTTGTTCAAATGTCCGTTAACCATAAGTTAGCTGTCCTAAAATAGACCACATGACTACTTTTCGAGGCACAACGGTGTATTTTGAGTTATTATCTCATTTTATGTTGTTTGCTGTGCTTTTTTTGCTACCAAGGGCCAATTGCACTATGTTTGTATATATGAATGTAAGAAGTGTTCATTTTGAAGTATACATGCCAAACTTAAGTTAATGTGTTTTGATGTAATGTTGTTGTTATCATAAACTTTGGATTTGGGTTGAATTTC
This sequence comes from Leptodoras nelsoni, assembly GCA_028566375.1. Taxonomy (NCBI): domain Eukaryota; kingdom Metazoa; phylum Chordata; class Actinopteri; order Siluriformes; family Doradidae; genus Leptodoras; species Leptodoras nelsoni. The sequence continues at coordinate 22,839,572 of JAOVVG010000044.1, read as the reverse complement.
TAAAAGGGTTGGACTGTGAAGTAATATAAATGAGAGAAAAGTATTTAGGGCTATATTTTTATAAAAGAAATTAGGGCTATATTTTTACTTGAACTTTGGGCCGAGTTTTACTTTAATTTTTATACTTTTTTTGATGTTTTTTTTTCATTGCAAATCTGATGTTGTAGATACTTTGTGATTTGAACATTTGACTTCTGAGAAATAATCATTTTTGTTTTAATATTTAAACTTGGCTTGTTGTCCTGTGTTTCCTTTTTAGGGGTGGAAACTATAAGTAGTGTGGGGCTTAATTATAGTCAAACTCTTCATCAAACCTAGATTTAGATAACCCTATACTTTGGCTTTTAGATTTATTACAAGCAGTGGGGTTACACCAGCATCTCTGATGGTATGGGGGTGTTAATGCTGAAAGGTACATAAAGGTTTTGGAGCAACATATGAAGTGAAGTTGTACATCAATCAAGAATGGGAAAGAATTCCACCTACAAAGCTTCAATAATTAGTGTCCTCAGTTCCCAAACGCTTATTGAGTGTTGTTAAAAGGAAAGGTGATGTAACTCAGTGGTAAACATGCCCCTGTCCCTACTGTTTTGGAACATGTTGCAGGCATCAAATTCAAAATATTTGCGATAATAAAGTTTATCCATATGAACATTAAATATCTTGTCTTTGTAGTGTATTTAATTGAATATGGGTTGAAAAGGATTTGCAAATCATAGTATTTTATTATGTCCCAACTTCATTGGAATTTGGATTGTAGATAAACACGCATCCATGAGCCTGTGCAGGGGTTAGGTTGAGGGTAAGGCTATACTTTGTTAAGAGTTAATTGCTCAATGGACTTAGCCCATAGATTTAGGGATAATGTTCAAATAGTGTCAATATTGCATTAAAGCATGCATTGTTGAGGTTAGGCTTCTGCTTTATATTCTAAAGCATTTTCTGTGCTCAGCTGTGATATCAGGAAACTCAAACACAGGGCCCTGTCTTTGCCATGAAGGATAAGGGTGTTGAGGATGAATTTCTATCAACATAGTCACACAGGGTTGGATGCAGGCACAACACTACATCAGAGACTATAGGCTTATTTGTTACTTCTACTTCTGTCAACCACTAGCCCACCTAAGGATATGCTATAGCTCATGCAAATTTGAGGATTTGGGGATAATATTATACAAACAAGTCTTGGCTGTTCAATGTAGGTATGAATAACATAGATGCATAAAAATTAGAGAAAAAGAGATTTTTTTTAATGAAAAACCACTCAGTAATGTTCACTCCACTCCTGTACCCATCTAAAAGGGTATCATGCATCTTTTCCTGATATAACTAATGACTGTATATGAGCATTATATAATTCCCTGATCTTTCTTTTATCTATTCAAACCGTATGATTTGTATGTGTAATATCCTCCTGTTTAAAGTGAGTGTGTGAACGCTGTCTTTGTTTGAAGTAGTACCAGGAACTGGTTGCTTTGGCTTTTTTTCTTGCATCTGTAAACTATAATGATCAAGATCCCCATATTCTGCCTTATCTATAAGAAGACAGGTTCTCTTTTGAGATGGTTTTCTTTCAAAATTTCATCTTGATGTCATCTCATTGGATTTTTCATCTCTGGTTCACTCAGTAGCAATTTAGAGATATATCTGAATTTTTGTTGATGTGTTACACAAATAAAATAGAAATAAAAAAATAGAGAGAGAGTTGATAGAAAGGTACTATATAAATATGCAATATATTCTCTATCACTATTCTCTATATTCTCTATAGAAACAGGAAGGAAATATTTTTGGCTTTCACTTATTCCTTGGATTCCTTGGTCCATGAGTTCAAAAAGTGCCAGATGAAAGTTAAACGTACTGTAAGACAAGGCATATGGTCAGGCAGGAGTAATAAGAATAGAATGGTAAGAACCTAGCAACCCAGTGCTGAAGGAATCAGACTGAGAATAAGACATTTTACAGCAACATTTACTTCTGCGGCCTCTTTTTCAAGGCACCTGCACATTAACCTGTGCAAAGTGGTGTTATTAAGCTGTGACTTCTGCCTCATTGTGCCCTCCTGTTTGAAGATAATACTTACAGCAATTTTTTTGCCTCATGCCCTACCAGGGAGCACAGCTCAGGTCAGGACACATTAAAATGATTGAGTCTCATTTTAAGAGGATGGATTTTCCTCTTTTTTCTTTTTCTTTCAGTTGAGACACAAACCTTTAACACAAAAAATTAACCGTGCAGTGGCCTGGCTATAAACCTGCACATTAAAAAATTGATTTGACTTTTTTTACCTGAGATTTCTTAAGGATCAAAGAAATTCTTACATGAATTTACAACATTTCTCTGTGTATAAGTAAAGCACATATATTGTAGACTGGTGAGGGACTGCCAGCCACCACAATTACAAAGTCAACAACATCATGAATTAATAACTGTCATTTTCGTTTTATCAACTGATGGGTGCAATTTTGCCAAATATGTTTCTTTTTTTATGGTGCTTTCTATCAACTTAGTGCAAGCACAGAGACCTATTTACACATGTACAATGTGAGCAAGTTGCATATGCTATTACTGTTCTATTATAAAATCTACTATTAAAAGAGAAATGTGTACTAAAAACACACTTTTGAAGAGAAAACTGGAATATTAGAGAAAACACTTTCTCTAGATCTCATGGTGTTTGCGCTATCCTTAATTCAGCCCCCACAGCCACCAGAATGATGAAGTGCCATTCTCTTCAAAGGGCAAGACCCTGCAGACACCTGATAATTTCCAATCAGCCCCTGGTTTAAATAGCACTTTAAACTGATCAGCCAAAACATTAAAACCACCTGCCTAATATTGTGGAGGTCACCCTTGTGCCACCAACAATGCAAGGAATTGCATTCAGACTCTGAAGGTGTGCTGTGGTATGTTGTTTTTCTAGCACATCTCACAGATGCTCAATCTGCTTGAGCATCAATGCTGCTGAAAGAGGCCACTGCCATCACAGAATAATAATGCCACATACTTGGTCTACATCAGTGTTTAGATAGGTGGTGTGTGTGAAAGTAACATCCACATGAATGCAAGGATCCAAGGTTTCCCAGCAGAACATTGCACAGAGAATAACACTTCCTCCACCAGCTTACCTTCTTCCCATAGTGCATCCTGGTTCCATCACTTCCCCATGAATGCAATACACACACAAAGCCATCCACATGATGCAAAAGAACACATGGTACATCAGACTAGACTACCTTCTTCTGTTGGTCCAGGGTCTAATTCTGATGCTGATGTTGCTATGTAATGTTTATAGGGATTATGTTGTCGTTATTGCCATTTACTTACATATTGCAAATATATATAAAACTGTCTGTCTGGAGTTAAGCAATTCAATACATTCTGTTTTATTCATGTAGCAGATATACAGAAACTGTATGTAGATTTTATATTTAGATCTATAAATAAGCAAACCAGGTGTGACAGTGGCAAGGAAAATCTCCCTGAGATGGCATGAGTGTAACGCCTTAGCCCACCACATGAGTAGGACTTGAAGCAATTTCAGTTTAATATACAAAAGGACACAGGTGATAGTGAAGCAAGATCGGGTATATTAGCAGAGACACTGAGTGAACTGGCAGAGACAGTGAAACAGTCCAGGCAAACCAACAGGCAGGGTAATAATTCAGGAGTCTGTGAACAGTTCAAGAAAGCGTGGCAAAAACAGACAAAAAAGCAGAACAAACTTACATCCAAGGCAGAGGCTAAAAAACAGACAAGTAAAGGCAACATCTCCAGACAATTGCTCTGCAAGGAGCACAAGCAATAAACGGAGCAACATAGGAAACAGGTGTGTAAATCGAGTCATGAGATCAGTACTCTGGGGAGTCTGGGACTGGAGTGTCAGACTCACATGTGTCAGCAGCCATGTTGGAGAGTTCACCACTCCCTGCTTCCAGGTTTTGGCAGCCCCTAGCAGTGATTTCTGAGTGGGCTAGCCTCCTGACAATGAGGAAGAACCCTTGTAAGCAATCAGACACAGAAGGGAAGCCAACCTCTTCCAAATAATAAATTAGAGCTGTGAAGCGATGAAATTTTTTTTATTTTAACACATTATTTTAATTTTAATTATAAATAATTATTTTCATTATTTTAAATGAAAATTTAATAAAAACACATTTTGCGCATCTTAGGGCCATTGAAAATGTTGTTGCCGTGTATCACTCGTCCATTTTAAGAGAAAACACTGTTGAATGTTGACTCATTATTCACTTGACTTTATTTGATAAAAGTGAAATATTAAAAATGATCCACTCTAGCCGGGATACAGCTTCAGTTGGAATGCAGCCTAAAATGAATAACATAGTGGTCAATTTCTGAATGTTTGTGTTCACCAACGGTACTGAGGGTTTGTGAAATTTAACTATTTTCTAATCTGCGTTAAACATTTTAGTGGCGTAAATTTTTTTAATCATGGCCAATTCTTTAAAGCGTTAGTGTTTTCGTTAACGTGTTAATTTGACAGCACTACAATAAATCATTACTTTCACAAACTTGTATACTGCAAAAGATAATAGTTGCTCATAGAAAATAGTTGTTCAAAGAAATGTCTGTGTTGATCATCATGGTGTATATGATTACAGCAATTTTTTTTTTGGTACAAGTCTAAAGAGTCTTGGGAATAAATTGTTTTTGGGATCATCCAAATCCTCTGGTTCCTTCTGATCAAACCTTCTGGTTCCTTCACCCTCAGTGAAGTGTATTTGCATGCATTCATTAGAGTATTAATGTTAGCTAAAACCAAACCAATATTTCATTTGCATGTCCATATTAAGGGGAGCATTTTTGGTGCTTTTGTGAATAGGCTCAGGCTCCAGTGTGACCTTGACCAAAAATATAAATGTAAATGCTTCATAATTAATTGAGAGATTATATAAGTAAGGTCAATTTAATATACAGTTGACAAAGAATATCATTCACAGTAGATAAGTAGTAGTTATCTGACAGGTAGTAGTTATAACCAAAGTAGAAGCTATAACAATAACAGCAAAATATAAAGCTTTGTCTGAGCTATATTTAAGTTGAACTATTCAAGAAATAATCAATCAACAAACTTTACTTTGATGATTTTTAAATCACTGTTGAAGACACAGTTTCACTTCTGCACATGCTGTACCTGCAGATGAGTGGCAAGGAAGGACTCTTTAGGTACCAGATGAATAATGACTAGTCTCTGCAAAGGACAGCAGGAGCTATTCTCGGGGGTTTGATCAACGAATGAGAGTTTACCTTCCCCGTAACAATTAGAGTTTCAGTGTACTTCTGGTCTTATGAAATCAGAATCCATTCCTTCCATATCTAAATCTATATCCATATCTTCCCCTACATTTTGATCTTAGCAAAAGATTCTGAAATTATATAGGCCCTTTATTAGTTTAGCATTTTCTTTGTTCATCATGCTTTTGTACATAATATTTTACTCTCTGTGGCCTTCTAATGGAATCTTATAATCATCAACTGCAGTCTCATTTGGGACAGGGTATTGGGTATTGCTTTATACACATTATTGAGCTTTAAATGTGTGCCAGTGTATTGGATTACTAAAAGAGCAATTCAGGCCATTGACAAACTCTCAGTCATGCCTATAGGCAAGCCTGCGCACACATGCACACACACACACACGCAAAACAATGCCAGCTGCAGCTGTCAAAGAACTGACCATGAATGTGTAGTCTAACCCCCTTTTAAGTAGGACAACCACTGCCCTAACTAGGCAACAATAAAAGCTGAATTTAGCAGATTACAAGACAAATTGGGCCACTGTAAAAATGTTTATGAAGCGAGTATAATATATTACAGTTTATGGATTAATATAAAAAAAAGTTAGATGCAGGTTTAGGTCAGTATTTAATTTTCTTTGCTAGTGACAAAATTGTTTTGAGTCCAAATCTCAGGGTGCAATGTTCAAAACCCTCAACTACACAGTGGGATTTCCTAAATTTTCTATTATTTAAGTAAACACATATATACAAATGAATAAATAAAAGTGCATTTTTCAATGAAAAAAGTTATCTTTATATGACTACTACCCATACATTTTTCACTTTCATCAAGGGATGCTCAGGTGCCATGGTGCCATGGTGATCTCACAGCAAAAATGTTCAATCCCAGGTGAAACAGCCTGGGTCCTTTCTGTGTGGAGTTTGTATGTCCTTCATATGTCCATGTTTACTCTAGGTATCTTGGTCTCTGACACTGAACTTGTACTGGTGACGTGTATGGATGTAACCTTGTTCCTGTCATGAATAGCTCTAGATGCTGATATGACATTAAAACAAACCAATCCTTGCCACTGTCGCCACCGGCTTGCTCATTAGGGATAGCTGTTAGGGACAAGGCCTATAGGCCATGTCCTGATTTCTTGTCTTTGTAAAGCTGCTTTGAGGCAATGTCCATTGTTAAAAGCACTTTAGAAATAAAATTGAATTGAATTGAAGTGACACTCAAGCACAGCACGTCCATTTTAAACATGTGTATATATTTTTCACACTTGGTCTTAATAATTCAAACAATATTTAATTCCTTCCATTATGTCTAATTACCCTTGATTATTTGCAATAACTGTTATATAGCTGTAGAATATAGAACATGTAGTAAAATACTGTCAATAGATTTCCCCAAAAGCCACAATTCCTTTTTCAATGTGATTAGACCGGTCACATTCACATTAATTAAGTTGTATTAATATTCTCTCTCATAGTGGTAGCCTAGCACCACTATTCATATATTTAAAACTGATAACACAGCACTGTGTGCACTTAGTACACTTAGTTTTGCACTTTTAAAGCAGAGAGTCTGTCTATAGATCTATAGGCCTAGTAAGATTTTTTTTTATTAGATAGATGCGTGTAAAAATATTTTGCCTGTCACTGTTGCTGACAGACACTTGCATATGAATCCATGTCAACCCTGAAGCCACTGAGTGTGCGTATGTAGTAAGAGAGAATTATAGATTTTCTACAGAAAAATAACAAAGGTCATTTATGGAAAACTAATCAAGGATCTGTAGGCTTGCAGACCAGTTGTGCTAGGCACCAGTAGCTCTTTAATTTGCTGATAATTTCTGAGGCACTAGATCTTTTATACACAGAAATATTGCATTTGCCTTGTGTGTCATACTCGTTAATTGATTCCAGGATAGAAAAGTGTGTGTTATGTTCTAATAAGATCAGAGTCACATAAATATAATCCTGGCTCCCCTCCCCCATTACTTTTTTCCCATTCGTAGTACAATAAGCAGTTTTATATATATAGTGTACCTAAAATCTATTGTGTGATGTTCTGCTATTTACTCTTTTTCTTTCACTCACATTATTAGTTTCCTTTTTAATTCTATTTAGGAAATTAGGTGGCTTTGAGGCACTAGGAGGAAAGATGACCTATGCAAGGCATTGATGCTCAGCAGGGCGTGTGTGTCTGTGTGTACAGTGTCAATATACCTACCTCAAGGGCAAAATGCTAGAGTGCACAGGAGCCACCCCTCCACCATCGCCACAGAGTCTCTGTGGCACATTAATTACTGTCTGCATGATTTCAATGAGGTGAGCCATTGCCCTCTTTCATTCTGTTTTCTTGCTCTCTATTATGCACATTTTGATATCATAAGAGAACTGCAGCAAAATATTAACGTTTAAATGCTGACAATTTTCTTGCTCACTCGTTTTAACAATTTATTAGACTTTTTATTGTTAAAGTTAAGGTATGTAATTGTTACAATTAGGTCTTCAAAGACAAATCACAAAATCAAAAGACAAAAAGATATGCTCATAAATCATGTAAACAAACTAGGGTCACCAGAAGTGACTTAACATTAACGATACTAAAGGCTGAACTTGGAAGAAACAAAAACTAAAAAATTACAAAAACTAAAATGATTTAAATTGCAATGATTTCAATGTTTGTCATGGTTGAGTATTTTCATGTTTTATGAATGTATACCTGAATGTCCTGAGGACTGTGTAATGATGGATAGGATTCTTTTTCTCCATTCATAAATATTCATACTAAATATCTTTTTCCAATGCAAATTATATTAGGTCTCTTTTTGATATGGTGAGGTTCTATATGCTTTTAGGCCTTACTAGGCAAAAACTTTGAGAACCTAAATATGCAATCGTTGGCTCTACTAGATGCACTATTCATGCCAGCAACAAGCAAAGGCGAAAAACAACAAACCAAAAAAAACTTCCTCATGCCCTAGCTGTTTATACGTCTTCAACCTTAAGCCCTGGGCAATGAAGCATCGTCTCTTGCTACTTCCTAAGTTGTATGATATGTAGCTGGCTCCCAATCCGCCAGCCCCAATAATAAATTTGACCCAACAGCTACTAAGCTGACAGCCTCTGAGGGCATACTCACACTAGGCACACTTACCTTGTACCCTGCTCGAGCACAACTGTAGCCCATCCCCACTCCCCCATGAGCCTATGCTCACATTGCACTTGGGCCTAAGCATGTTTCCATCATCACAATGTGATTTTGTGATCATTATGACTTTTTATGTTGGAGAAAGGTGCACTTGTAGAGCACAATTTACTTGCTTACTTACTTACTTACTTACTTGACTTACTTACTTACTTGCTTGCTTTTCTGGAATTCACACATTTTCTTATGATGGCTGTATAGGTACTAGCCAGGTAGGATAGGCTGCCGCGAGGTGTGCCAGAGCACCTGATATGTGCAGCGGGTCCTGCAGTATTTGCCAGTCCTCTGCCTGTGCCACGAGCAGGGCTTGGAACCGGCATTAATGGTCCTCCCGCAGTGAGCAGAAGGCATCGGCTTGGGCCTGCTACATGGCAGTGAGGGACTGGATGAGGCTCCCCAGGGGTGAGAACTCCATGTCATGGATAGGGTGAGGTATGTTCTGGGAAGAGCTTTTGTAGTGCGCACTGACCACAGCAGCTTGTGCTGGCTTCTTAATATGAAAGAACCAGAAGGCCAACTGGCTAGGTGGCTTGAAAGCTTGCAGAATTTGACTTGACTAGACCTGGATGTCACCATCACAATGCAGATGTTATGTCCTGGGGACCGTGCTGCCCTTGTATCATGACAAATCATGATCTGGGCAACAGTCAGTTCAGCCACCATGGGGTGCAGAGTGACCTTGATCCCTGCATAACTCAACATGGGGCTGAAACTACTTCTGAAGAGGCTGATGCAGTGGGGGTAGAAAGACACCCTGTCTTGTTCAACTGACACTAACAAAAGCACATTGTTTCATGTATGGTCTGTTGAAGGGCTGAGCCTGATATGACTCCATTTTACCAGTGCTTGAATGATTGGAATGAGTGGAAGAGACTATATCTAAGAGATGGCATTATTCTACAGCGGTTCTACCCGGCAGGTGATGTAGTGTTCTACCCTCAGATTCTTCCTCTTGTGTTTCAGCAAGACATCCTGAAGTAGATGCATGATGGTCCAATGGGTGGTCACTTTGGTGTGGATCAGACATTTTACAGGTTGCAGGCACAATGCTATGTGGTTACCAATGGAGGAATGTACTACCTCTTGATGTATCAAGAGCCAAGGTATCCAGGGTAATGTCAGCATACCAGGAAACGTTTTCCACCACCAGCATCACGTAGTGACCAGGGGCCTCATGTA
>JAOVVG010000044.1:22811330-22829830 GCA_028566375.1 Leptodoras nelsoni | reverse complement strand
AGTTGCCGGCTGGGCACCAGCTCCCCCGTGACCCCGTAACTGGGAATAAGCGGTACAGAAAATGACTGACTGACTGACTGACTGACTTTTTTCTAGATATTGAGCAGTTACAAGCAGTCAGGAACTTCTTAGACTGAGTTGAGGAACACAAAGGCCATGAGAGTGGACTTCCAATCCCAAGGGTTAGGCCTGGCCAATGTGAGTTATACCCAAATAGTGGGCTCTTCCTGCTCTCTACTAGACTGGCAGCAATTCAACAGAAGGCAAAAAAGGATCGCCTTTGCCTGTTCCATCTACTATTTGATGAGTTCTTCACTCCTGAAGAGTGCAACAGCTCGCATTTGGAAAGCATGAAAAAGTTCCAGAGGGGAGGAAGAGGTTAAATAAATCCAAAATGAATGGAATACTAAGTAAGTATTACCATTTCTTTTATTGTATTTCTGTTGTGTCCTATTCTCATACTGAAGCAGCCTGAGATGTATAAAGTGTGGAGCTATCACCACAGTTTTGTCAGTATAACCAATTTAGCAGTGCTGTTGATAGATGTGTGGTAGACTGTTAGTGTACTCATTTATGCAATCATTGAAAATACTTTTATTTTCTTCTGCAGCTTATGTCAGGAGTTGTGGTTAACTGCATGGATGAGAACCAGTTGAGGAAGCTAAACTGAAGATGGCTGTTATAACTGTTGTTTGAGGGCAAAGTCCATGGTTTAATGGGATGGAAGAAGGTACTGTTTTTGATTATAGAAAGCACTTTACCTTTACTACCCACCCTGTTATGTCTTCCTGTCCCATACCACACTTTATTCTGAGTTAAACTAAGAGAGAGTTCTAAAATTGGTCTCAAAATAATTGTGCTGTTGTGTAATCTATTCTAAACTTCTTGTTGTTCTCATTTGACATTAGTTGTCAAATGCACAACAAGGGTGTTATGAATGTAATCTTTAAATTGATATTGGGTGTTTGCACTGTGTCAGCTAAGTTGCCCTTGATTCTCTTTTATTAGCCAGCAGTATATTTCATACTTTTTTTTCAGCTTAGCTATTTTGCTACGAATATTAGTTAACTACTGTTGTCAGATGTACAGTATAACCCATTTATCTGTTGAATAATGATTGCAGTCCCACACTACATAATATTGCATTGTAAAATATTTGCTAGTGCTTCAGTTGCTCTTTTTTAATCAGATGTCTGATTCAATTGTTCAAGTTTCAGAACCTGAAATTGTAACAACATCAGATTTTCTTTTTACTGTGCACAATTATTTCTGTCCAAGAATAAAACTTATCAGAGAATTGTGTTAATTGAAGTGAATATCTTTAATAACAGTTACAAAGAATTAATATTTAAGTTCTGAATGATTTGGCTTTTCCATTGCTTAATTCCTGTTCATCCTAAAAAAAAACAATATGGAGTTTCTAAAGAGATTAAATCAAGACAAGAAAGAGATCTTCTCAGATCTGAAATCTAATTCTCAGTTTTATCTCCTTTAACCTCAGAAGTATCTCATGTCTCACTATTGTCTAATGCTATCTCTCCTAAGCAATTTTAGGAGAAACATTTGTGCCAAAGTTGATCTCTAAATGAAACAAAAGTAAAAATCGCAAAAAAAAGTCTCCTGAGATATCAAAGATCAACATTTGAGCAATAAAATTTTCCTCTGAGTGCTGCTGACAAGATGACATATTTTCCAAGGAATTCATCAGGATAATGCCAGTCCTCATTCTGTGTGAGGTACAACAGTGTGTGCTTGACTGGCCTGCCTGCAGTCCAGATCTATTTTCTATTGAAAATGTATGGTGCATCATGAAGAAGAGAATCAGACAATGACAACCACGGACTGTTGAGATGCTCAAATCCGCTCAAATCTACAGCAAGAATGGGTAAAAAATCCATTTGCAAAACTGCAACAATTAGTATCTTCATTCCCCAAATGGTTAAGCGGTATAATTTTTAAAAAAATTGATGTGACCCAGTAGTAAACATGCCTCTGTCACAATTTTTTAGTGTGTTGCAGGCAATTTCCAATTTTGTTTATATTTAAAAAATATAATTAATTTCATCACTGAATTTGTCCATATGTCTAATAAATTACATAATTTATCTAATAGGTTTCAACTGAATAAACAAATTACAGATTTCAGTTTTTATTGCATTTTAAGAAAGTGCCCATATGGGGCAAAGGGGTTTATAGTATATACACATTATAACTATATACATATTGAATATATGTATACACAGATCAGGCATAAGATTAAAACCACTGAGAGGTGAAGTGAATAATGTTGATTATCTAATTACAGTAGCATCTGTCAAGGGGTGTGATAGCAAGGGTTTGGAAGCAGGAAAAACGGTCAACCGTAAGAATCTGAGTGACTTTCACAAGGTCCAAATTGTTAGATGAATGGGTAGAAGTATATCCAAAAATGGCAGGTATTGTGGGTTGTTCCTGGTATGCAGTGGTTAGTCCCTACCAAAAGTGGCCCAAGGAAGGACAACAGGTGAACCAGTCCTGGGCACCCAAGGCTCACTGATACCCATGGGGAGTGGCTAGCCTGTCTGGTCTGATCCCACAGAAGAGCTACTGCACACATTGCTGAAAAAGTTAATGGCGGTTATGATAGAATGGCATCAGAACACACAGTGCATCACAGCTTGCTGTGTATGGGGCTGTGTAGCTGCAGATCAGTCAGAGTGCCTATGCTGACCCCTGTACACCACTGAAAGCTCCTACAATGGCCATATGAGCATCAAAGGTGGACCATGGAGCACTGAAAAAAAGGTGGTCTTGTTTGATCAATCACATTTTCTATTACATTATGTGGACAGACTGGTGTGTGTGTAGGTTTCCTAGGGAAAAGATGGTACCAGGATGCCCTATGGGAAGAAGGTGAACCACCAAGATCAGTTTGATACTTTGGGCAATGTTCTGCTGGGAAACCTTGGGTCCTGGCATTCATGTGGATGTTACTTTGTACATACTTTGTTACTGGATGTTACCTAAATATTGTTGCAGACTATTTAATTGCAGTGTGACAGGCTAATGCACCCTGTCACACTGCAAAATTATTCAGGAATGGTTTGAGGAAAATGACAAAGTGATCAAGGTGTTAAATTGGCCTCCAATTTCCCCAGATTTCATTCCAACTGAGCATCAGTGGGATGTGCTGGACAAACAAGTCAGCTCCATGGAGGCCCCAGCTTGCATATTATAGCACTTAAAGGATCTGTCTTGGTCTCAGATACCTCAGAACACATTCAGAGGTATTTTGGAGTCCAGGTCAGAGCTGTTTTAGTGGCATAAGGGGAACCTTCACAATATTAGGCAGGTGGTTTTAATGTTATTTCTGATCAGTGCATGTACTGATGGATAAAACCAAACAATGATATCCAGTGGGAATTTAGTGTGTCCAAGAATACAGTATTTTGTTAAACACCATTTATAATAATCCCTTATGAAGGCTGCTCTTAATAGACATGAATGATATATAATTCATTGGCACATAAAACTGTAGTTTCAGTAAAGGTCCAGTCTTCATAATAAGTCCATAAAGAACTGTGTATGCATTCATTATGTATATGGGAAACTAATATTTTTGTAGAAAGATAAAGGATATAAAACCCTCAGTGTAGTTGACTGTAGCCCATCTTTTACATTTGGAGAGGAATCACTGTGGGACCAAATTTGATCAGTTATTATTAGATGGTGGAGCATTCTCAGCATAGCACTGACAATGACAAAGTGGCATGTGTGTGTGTGTGTGTGTGTGAGAGAGAGAGAGAGAGAGAGAGAGAGAGAGAGAGAGAGCTTTCTTCTTTTTTCCATTCTGAATTAATGATTTAGGATTGTCTAATAAACTCTGTATTTTAATCCTATTTTCTTCTTCTGAGTGTTTCCACAACTGGCGTTCTGCTGAGTTAAGGCTACAGGTATGCATCATTATTAATTACAGTACAGGTAGCAGGGTATTAGAAATGTGTACCACATCTTTGCCTGTGAGGCTAGAACAACAGACTCAAGGGCTTATAGTGCAGTAAGCAATTGTACAGTCATGCTATATTTAGTGACACTATATCAGCCATAATATTAAAACTATTGACAAATGAAGTGAATAACATTGATCATCTCATTAAAAGGGCACCTGCCAAGGAGTAGGATAGTCAGTTCTCGAAGTAGATGTGTTTTTTGACAAGGGCCAAATTGTGATGGCTAGACAACTGGGTTAGAGCATCCCCAAAACAGCTGGGCTTATGATGTGTTCCCAGTATGAAGTTGTTAATACCTACAAAAAGTGGTCCAAGGAAGAACAACTGGTGAACCAGTGACAGTGTCATGGGCACCCAAGGCTCAAGGATGTGCATCTGGAATGAAGGTTAGCTCACCTGGATTGATCCCACAGAAGAGCTACTGTCATACAGATTTTTGAAAAAGTTAATGGCACCAGGATGCACTATGGGAAGAAGGCAAGGTGGCGGAAGCATTCTCTTGCTCTGGGCAATATTCTGCTGGGAAACCTTAGGCCTTGGTATTCATGTGGATGTCACTTTGACATGTTACACCTACCTATATATTGTTGCAGGCCAGGTACACCCCTTCATGGCAATGGTGTTCCCTTATGGCAGTCCTTTCAACAGGACAATGCATCCTGCTATGCTGAAAAAATTGCTCAGAAATGGTTTGAGGAACCAGTCATTAACAGAGTTCATGATGTTAACTTTACCTCAAAATTCACCAGATTGCAATCCAGTTGAGCATCAGTGGGATGTGCTAGACAAATGAATCAGATCTATGAAGGCCCTGGCCCGCAACTTATGCTACTAATATCTTGGTGCCAGATATAAAAAAACTAAGCTTTATACTGTAAGTGTTTATATTACTATGGTACGGATTTAGACCTTATCTTTGCATATCCTAACACCACCACTTACATACAGGTACAGTATACCTCAGCTTATAAAATATGTACATAGTTTTCTATTTTGAAATGTTAAAGTGTTCTGTTACATGTTTTGGTCATTATACACTGACCAGGCATAACATTATGACCACCTCCTTTTCTCTACACTCATTCTCTACATACTTTGTTAGTCCCCTTTACTCTGTTCTGTAATGGTCAGGAAACCCACAGGACCAGCACAGATCAGGTACTATTTGGGTGGTGGATCATTCTCAGCACTGCAGTGACACTGATGTGATGAGGGTCTGTTAGTGTGTGTTATAATGGTGTGAGTGGATCAGAAACAGCAGAGCTGCTGGAGTTTTAAACACCTCAGTGTCACTGCTGGACTGAAACTAGTCCACCAACCAAACATGTCCAATCACCAGCATCCTGGAGGCAGCATCCTGTGCATCAACAGATGAGCTACTCTCTCTGACTTTACATCTACAGGGTGGAGCAATATGCTGGATGTGTCTCATAGAGGGCACAGTAAGTAAACACAGTGTTTAAAAACTCCAGCAGCACTGCTGTGTCTGATCCATTCACACCAGTACAACACACACTAACACACCACCACCACATCAGTGTCACTGCAGTGCTGAGAATGATCCACCACCCAAATAGTTCCTGATCTTTGGTTGTAATGGGACTAACAAAGTATGTAGAAAAACAGATGGACTTCAGTCTATAATTGTAGAACTACAAATTGTATGTAGAACTGTGAAAACGGACAATACGTGTAGAGAAAAGGAGTCATAACAAATAAAAAATATTACAATATATTGTCATTTGTTTGACAGACTCACAAGGCTTTCATTATATATAATATACCATTTGTCCAACTGATTGTCATCAGTACATTTTTTATTGTGCCAGAAGAAACGCAACACAAATCAATTAATAGTTCAAGTATTGCAAAATATACAAATGAAATAGCTGACATAGGTAAACAGACTGATGACAGAATTAAATTTTGATGTTTGTGATGATGTTTATTTTATTTTTAATTAATTAATTATATAATTCATATTAATTATATGAATTATATGACCTGAATATGGAGCAGCCATTTACATTATGTTTAATGCTGGTAGTACAAGGTATATCTATTTAAGTGGTTTCTCTCAGTAATGGCCATTAGATTATTAGTAACATGTGTTACCATTTTACTTATCAGATAATGTTTGGTAAGCCAGTGATATTTTCACTTTTATGCTCAATAATAAAGGTAAAAAATTTCAGTGTGTTCAGTTAGATAATTAATTCAGTAACTATGCTTTGCCCAAATGTGCAAACAGCTTGAACAGTGTAAAAAATAGCTCCTAAGCCTTGAAATATTGTGTTATTTTATGTTTTTCATACCCAGTCTAACACAGACTATGTACTATGCATGGACTAAAACACTAAAATTTACATCTCTGAATGACATGAAAGGACTCTTTAGAGACATTTTGGCTGTGGCATCTCAGGAGCTGCAAAGATTTGTGAAGTGACAACAGGATTGAGATATTGGTGTCCCTGATTTGTGTTTGTTCACATTGAACTGCCTGTTGATTTATATTTATACATTTATTTCTTTTGGACAAGGTGATGTCCTACCACACAAGTGACGGCATGGACTGCACACACATTTGATCACAATAGATTGACAGAGATAGACAGTCAATAGGTCAGAGAGAGAGGAAGGCAGGGAGAAAGGATCCATCCTTCTAAATTCTGTCTATCTCACTCTTTCTTTCTCTTACTTAAAAGATGAAGCCTGGAACAGCTAATGGAACACCCACTAGGGGCTGCATGAGGAGACCGACTGCTACAATGAGGCAAAGAGAGAACAAGAGCGGGGTGGGGGCAGAGAATCAAGTGTGTGAGAGGAGGGAAGAGACGAATGATGTCAATGAGAGGGAGAGTGAGAGAGCCCCTCACTGGAGAGGAAGACTGAGATAGTGTGAGGGGGAGGAGAATGATAGAGAAAAGGAGAGAGAGAAGCAAGGTGCACATATTGCTCAGCTTGCACATTGCAGCCACGGCAGGCAGGCTGAGAGGAGCTTGCATCTGAACCTTATGAACAAAAGACTAAATGACATCTCAGCATATCTGTTAGATTGATACTTCATCACTGGAAAGACATTACCAGAAAGAGAGGTGTTTTGGGACCACTGTGGAGAAGAAATAAGACAGCAGGGAAGAGTCTGACATCACTAGCTGGGTTTTTCTAAGTGGGTAAGCTCAGCTTCACTACTCATTTTTTTTTCTAATCTTATCACATGGCATGTATGGCTTTGGGGTTACTAGAGAAGTATGTGTCTTATTATCAAGGCCATCACGGAAAATCTGCTTACAAGCTAAGTATCAATTTAAACTGAGCACTTAGTTTCACATACTGACTCTCACATCGGGGATGCTTTACTGAACTGAAATTAATCTTAGCATGTTACTGGAGATTCATAGAAGATACACATAGCTTTATATTAAATAGAGCTCCTCTGCTGTTACTTTTTTCCTGCATAAATAAAGGTAGACGGTGAGTATTATTATTATTATTATTATTATTATTATTATTATTAATAATAATAATAATAATAATGATGATTATAATAATAATAATTATTATTATTATTATTGTTATTATTATTATTATATTTTATTATAACAGCAGTTTTAGTTTGAATATAGGTGAATATAATAAAATCCCCAAAATGACAAAAGTGCTATATAAATGCTATCTGGTAAGTCAAAAAACAAATAATCATAATAATAATAATAATAATAATAATAATAATAATAATAATAATAATAATAATAATCTCTCATTTCAGCTACACATTTTTCCCTTTTTACTGACCCAAGTTTAGTCATTTATTTATTTCTTAATGTATTTACACATCATTTCCTAAACTCCTTATTATTCATATGACAATGACAGGATTGTGTTCAAATTTACCTAAGCTTTAGATTGACCAAGGGGTGTGAATCTATTATTGATAGTAATGAAGACTATGGAAAACAAAGTAAGCATGTAGGCCATTCTGTTGATTTGGATGGAATTTGATAGCTTGTAAACTATCATCATTGTACACAACATTTTAAGACATCTCAATCTCAAATATTCTTTGAAATCTTTACAATGTCATGGTACAGTAAAAATTTTGATATTTACTTAAATTGCAATAAAAACTGAAATGTATAATTTTATAAGTTTATTTATTAGACAAAGGGACAAAGAAAAGACTTTCAGTATTTCCAATGATCAACTTAATTCTATTTGTTAAATATAAACAATTTTAGAAACTGATGGCTGTAAAACACTTAAATACATTTTGACAGGGGTATTGGGTCACATCACTTTTAAAAAAAGATATATATACTTTTTGGTAAATAATTTGGGGATGCAGTAAAGAAACTTTTGAAAGAAAAATGAATTTTTGCCCATTCTTGCTGTGTACAAAACATGAGCTGCTCAACAGTCCTTGTTGACTGTTGTCCAATTCTCCTCTTCATGATGTGCCATACATTTTCAGTAGGAGACAGATCTGGTCTGCAGGCAGGCCTGTCAAGCCATTTTGGTATAACTTGTGCAGAATGAGGCCTGGTATTGCCCTTGGAAAAGATGTTGTCTAGACAGCAACATATGTCTCTAAAATACCAATATAAGCCTCTGCATCAATAGTAAATTCATATATATGCACATCACTCATGCAGTGAGTGAGATCTGAAACGTTGACTGAAACATAGACATGTTTCCATCTCAGATGACTGTGGACCCAGAGAACTCACTTGGATTTTTGCACAAAATTTAATATATGGCTTAATGATACTCCCAAGCCCATGTGGCTATGTCTATCATCAATACAACTTGAGGGCTCAATGGTCATGCACATTCAGCAACGGTTTCTTCCCTTGGCCATTATGAACCAAGATTACCCCTGACTCCCTGAACCTTTTTTTTGATATTGTCAACTGTAGATGGCGAAAGACCTAAATTCTTTGCAATCTTGCACTGAGAGACATTGTATTTGAACTGACTCACAAGTTAAGTGTATAACCTTCCAGTGTTACTTATTAAACTGTAACTTATTTTACAAGTTCCAGTGTTACTTGTAAAACCTTTTCAGTCTTATGTTGCCTCTTTCCCAACTTTTTTTGACTGTGTTGCAGCAATCAATTTCTAAATTTGTTTACATTAAACAAATAGGAATAAGTTTGTCATTGAAAATATTTCCATTTTTATTGCATTTATAGAAAGTAAACCCACATTTCTGGGTTTGTAGTTACTTGTGTTCCTGTATGTTTTAGGCACACCAAATAAATCTAATAAATGTAAATGTAATAAATGATCCTGTGCTGAGTTACGCAGCTGCACCAGCAATGTCTGAGACAATAGAGACAGATGAGCATGCCTGGCCCAATTTATTGGGTATACTCTATGGCCAAAAGCATGTGTACACCTAACCATTCTACCCATATACTGCATGTTTATTGAACTTCCAAACTTGAACATTCAAAACATTTGCTGTTATAACTTCCAGGCTTCTGGGGAGGCTTTCCACTATAGTGTTAAATGTGGCTGTGGGGATTTCTCCCCATTCATTCACAAGAGAATTAACATGATCAGGTTTGGATTTTGAGTGAAAAGGCTGGAGCACATCTCAAAGTTGTTCACTGGAGTTGAGTTCAGGGCTTTTTGCAGATCATTTGAGTTCTTCCACTGCAATCTTGGCAAACTATGTCTTAATTGACCTTGCTTTGCGCACTTTGCAATGCTGAAACCTGTTTGTGCTTCTTAGTTCCAATGAAGGGTAATCTTAAAGCTACAACATACAAAATCCTTCTAGATAACTGTGTGCTTTCAGCTTTGTGGCAACAGCTTGAAAATGGTCACCATGTGGCTATGGTCCACATCCCTTTGACCATGTAGTCTATCTTCATTTTTAAAGCAAATGTGATAATGAACTACATATTATACAAGCCAAACCCTGGCATTTCACAGCTCTTCTTCAGGTAAGCCATTATATAGCTGACACTAGCAAGCCAGATTCAATATGAAAGTTCTATATTTAACTTTATATATCAGCTAGTAAGTGCTGATATAGCCCATATGTAATAATGGATAGGTACTAATAATGTGGATAATGTGCTATCTATATAAATATAAACATGTATGAATTCAACCAGCTATATTGGATCCACACACCTCAAAAATTAAACTATTTTTTCTTCTTTAATGTGACCTATAATCTGTGCAATTCAATTGAAAAACAAACTGAAATAGTTTAGAGGGGAAAAGTAAATTTAACAAACTAAAATAATGTGGTTGCATAATTGTGCACACCCTCTTATATTTGTGGATGTGTTCAGAATTAACCAATCACATTCAAACTCATGTGAAATAGGTGTTAGTACACACCTGTCATCAGGTTGATTAACCCCATATAAAGTTCAGCTGTTATAATAGGATTATCCTAAAATTCACTTTGAACAACATATCCTTAAGTAAATGACTTTTTAAGCTAGAAATGTTTTAGAAATTGTGCCTGTGTAGAATCTTCAACCTTAGTCATGTATACACCTATTCCTTCGTATCCTCATTCTAGTATATTTCTGAACATCTTTATTAAATCTCAACCTATTTATTCAGCAAGTGCAGTTACAAAGTGAATGTGCAATTCTACACCCAACAGCAAGGCTTCTGAGAGAACTGTATATACTTCCATATTCATAGGATATAACCCACCCTCATTAACCATTTAAGCTACATTAAAGATGGACACCCATACTTAATTGATGTATTTTATTTGTAAGTATATGTATTTTATTATCTCTGCCATGTGTTTAAATCTAAATTTTGTATCAGCAGCTGTACATGGATAGAAGTGCAGGTCTATGCACAAACATAAAATCAGAGCATAAAGTGTGCCAAATGTGAAATTGGGTATTTCTAACTGAAATGGGAAAACTTCCCATCCGCATTATCTGAAAAGCAATTACAGGATGGTGAGGGTGTGTTTCTGGCTGACTGCTCAGAAATAATGTCTTTATTTCAAATGCTTCATCCTGGGCTGTATTATTTATCATACAATTAAAAAAACACATTTAGATGATAATCAAATGAGGGTATTACCTATGAGTACAAAATTGGGTATTGACATAATGCTTAAAAATGATGAATAATATCTTGTGCCATATAAAATCCTAGCAACTCTGTAATTTGAGCTTGTTTCTTCTCCTCTCTCTAAATACTGTCATATGGTGAAATATAAGAGCTTAGGGGCTCTATGGTAATCTTGAGGTAGGTATATCACACCTCTCTACTGCTCAGTATTCCCTCCCCCTTGTTCCTTCTCCTGTGGCATTAGTCTTAGGCACGAAGTACACTCCAAAATATTATCTAAGGGGCCAGGTAATATTCTCTGTCTCACCTGATAAGAGGCAGTCCTATCTACTAAAGCACAACATACAGAAATGCTTTACACTGAAATTTGTGCAAATGGAGATCAATAATGTGGCAGACAGACATTAGATGTGAGAAGTGCCACTCCTGCTAGTACAGCAAATTCACTACCAACAGAGGCACAAGCAGTGGTAGAGTACTTTAGATATAGTCTTGAATTCAAATCTGATTTGATGTGTTGAATAATTTACGGAACATAGAAATGTTTGTCTGCTCAGTACACAACAGTGATTATTTTGACAAGGATTTTTCTTATACCTGTTACACAGCTGATGCAATTTAATCCCCTGCATGGTTAGAGTAGTGTAGGTAGCAGAGATGCTCACAAGTAATTTCTTACAAGTCCACGTGAAGTCACAAGTCTTTGGTCACAAGTCTAAGTCACATCTCAAGTCTCATATGGTTGTGTCATCTGCAGCTGTGTGCATACATAATGTTATGCATGAGAATGAGAGAGGGAATGACAATTAGCTCATCAGACATGCCATTAAAGTTGTTCAGGAGTATCAAATGCCAAGTCCATGTTGAGCATCAAGTCTTTCGAAGAGGGATCTCAAGTCAAGTCAGAAGTCACTGAGTGTGTGACTTAAGTGCGACTCAAGTCCAAGTCTGCTGGGTAGAGTCTCATAAGAGATTGGAGCAGGGATATGGACTAACAAGTATCAGTGTCACTTAAATGAAAGCTCTGGAGCAATTGACTATTGCCATGCAGTTATTACAGCTTTCATTACATTTGGGAGATTGACTAGAGTCTGTTATAATCATATTTCTAACCATATTCATCATGTTCTAATCATATTTCAATGGCAAATATTGTGTTGATAAATAAATGTACACATTTATTTATTCAACACAATATTAAAACATAGTAAATAACAAATGTCTCTCTGGTAGTAGAGATTTGAGTTTGCAACTTTATGGTAATCAGTGAGTATTGAACTACTAAGACATTAGGATAGAATAAAAAGTTTGGTGTCAGTGCTATTGACAATGGTACAATTATATGATTCATACATATATGATCTCTCAGCCAATATGTTTGTTACACTAATACGCAACCAGAATCTTTACTTTGTATGTAAGAAAATGTAAAACAAATGCAAGAGATTAAAACAAATATACAATTCCTATATTTTAAAAATATACATAGATTTGTTTGGAAAACAAAAAAATGGCAAATCAAACAAAGAGATAGATGGTAATGTACAAGATGATCTAACATGTTTGTGCGTCAGTGACAGTGTAGCATCAGTCTTTATACTAGAATAAAGCATTGCAGCTGAACATAATGGTGTGCATTAACGGTATTTGTTAATTAGGGTAAGTAAATAAACACTGCCTCTTCTGTTGTAGGCTTAAAGACTTAAAATACAGACTGTGGGGTCCTGTTTGAGACATCTGCTTTTAGCTTCAATAGAGTCATATGACCAACTCATAAAACATTGTCACAGTGTGAGTAACAAGTAATAGCATTGCTTTGTGCTGTGTGAATACTGTGTGTGTATCTGTGTGTGTGTGTGTGTGCAAGATAGCAAGCAAAACAAATTAAGAGAGATGGTTGATAAGATAAATTCCAAACTGCATATCACTTTGAAAAAGCTGCTAGACAAAGAAAATCATCAAAGCTCAAGGGTAAGAAAGCCCCATTATAAACTACTCCAGGGACAAAAAACATTTGTCTTATTAGCTGCCATTTGATCAGGGTGCAGACCAACAGGGCAACTGATTGCTCTCTAATGCTGTAGAAGTGGAGGAAAGAAATAAATTAAAAGGGATCTACAGGCATTCTGACAATAGCCCAGATTATTCCCGACCCTTTTGAATTGGGAAGGTGATGTATTAGTGAAAGAAACAAGAAAGAAAAAAGGAAGAAACAAGAAAGAAAAAAAAAACATTAGACAGCAAGAGAGCAGGTAGTCCTAAGGATAGATCCTGCCAAATGTGATGAACCGAATGACAAGCTGTAAAAGCTGGCAGGGTTGAGCTGTTTTGCTATTTACAGAAGGGCTATAGGCACCTACAGAATCAATCATTCATGTCAACATCAAGGATCAACCAGCCACATTAGAATACTTGCTGACATCCACAAAATTTTCTAATGCATTTGAAATCTTAGCATGAACACTTAATACACATCTTTGGGATAAAATGTAATTATTAATTATTTTATAATAAAAAAAGACTGTATTAAATTATTTAGACTGCACGATGGCTTGAGAGTATGCTTTTTTATGTGAAACAAATAGTTAGGATAATGCAAATATGGGAAGTTGCTGAGATCTTATAAGAGGGAATTCAACTTTATTGCAAATATTCATTAATTATCTTTCAAAGATCTGCACTGGTGATGCCTTCACCAACTTCCACTGTTCAAAGCATCCAATTATAATGCTAGCAGTGTTATATCCTCAAAATAAGTTATAGAATATGTTTTCTTCCTTGTCAGTCTTTACGTACCAAGCTATAAATGAGTTTGATAGACATAGGCCCCTTGTGGCAGGTACTAAGAAATGGGGGTATATATAAAGTATAGTGCTTTAATATTCTAATGTTTTGATATTTATTCAAGTGTATGGGCATCTTAGTGTGTGTTCATTAATGTCCAATTAAGGGGCAAAACTACATTTTTCTCTGAGCATTCCATCTGTCTGAAATTGGAGGAATTGTATTCTTAATATGTCAATAAATTATATTTATGGACAGCAGTTCTAACCTTTCCAATTATTGCAAAGGTGAATCTAAAGCATAACAAATGACCTGAATCCCTTTATATGCACATGGGCAGTAAGTGGGAACTTATTCCATTTGATATAATGTTCATGTCAAATCCATCTGTTAGAACATGAATATTAAAGCTGCATTTAAACTGCTATTCCAATCTAACTAGCCTGTACTCCTGAACTGACCCATATGCTCAAAACAGTGATGTTTATGGAATAGTTTTAAAATGGTAGAAGAGAAATGGCTAATGATACAGAGCTTTTCATTTCTTTGACAGAATATAATATACAGCTCAGAGTCTTGTATGTCTATGAATGAAAATTAAGTTTACTTAAAGCAATTGTGTATTAGAGAAATAACAGATAGCTGAATTTATTTAGAATTGTCATTCAGTGTTATTCTATCTTGTCACATAACAATATTAACAAATTAAAAAAAAAGAAATTGCATGAATTACAGATGAGTAAATGAGTATTGATTGATTTCACATTCACATTGTTTGCTTTTCAGTGTTTAACTAAATGATTTAATATTTATTTGTTAAGAATAGAAACTTGGCTCACCTATACAGTATTTTTAAACTAAAGCTTTAATTAAATCTGATTTTAGTTGAATATAAACGAATTAGGTTCTGCAATAAATACAAACTGTAAACACAAATAAATACAGTGTACATCAAACAAGTACTTGGAGATGAGGGTGTAAAAACGTTTCGTTTTCTACCTGTTTTCAACCTTAAGCAGTGTATAGAACGAAACACACTTTCATAACTGTCTTTTTATTGGAAGTAACTTTAGACTCAGCTTCACTAAAATAATTATTTTCACTCTTTTGCTTCCTTGAATACATTCCTACAATACATACACCTGCATACATTAGTGCACATTTAATGTAAATGAAATGAAGGCTATGGTACATGAGGGTAAATTGGGATGTGTTTTGTGCATGTGACATTTAAATAGTTTACTAGTGGATGAAAGCTTGAATCCATGCAGCAAACATGATTTATTGTCTTCATTTAAATCACTGACTGTTGTATGAAGATTCCATGAATCAGATGTCTAAGGTCAGATGTATTTGATATATAAGGGTCAATGGCAGAAATTTCACCAGATATGATGCCCACCAGAGAATTAAATTCCACCGCAGATTAATTCCTGCCTGCTTGAATTTATTACAAATGCCAAATTGGATTGGTATAAAGGAACTGTACTGTGACTCCTCAGACTGCATCGCCAAATATCATATCTATATTGGATTTAAGTGTCAGGCTTGTGTAAATATTATTAAGTTCAGAAAAAAAATTAATAGAGCCTCTATTAATTAATTGAGATTACATGTTGATCAAAAGGATTTTGTAATTACTTTGGAGCAGTGGTAGTAATTATAGCAGTGGCACTGATTGCATTTGCCCACTGATTAAACAAAAAACATTGATTTCCCATTGAGAAAGCCTAGCAGTCAAAGCCAGATTGCCATTATGCATTTCTCCTTGACTTTTCCACCTGCAGCAATAGGGCAATGAGAAAATTCAATTTGTGAAATGAACAAGCAGTCAATTCCAGTTAGATGAACATATAAAATAATGCCAATGCTTTGCTGAAATTAGATCCCCCATGGTAATTGATGACCAGGGTCCATTAATGAGGGGTGCAGTTTGATGTCCAGCAGTCATCCCTATTTTATTATAGTGGAATTTTAAATAAAATAAGCTCATGACTAAGAGATGTTGGTGTTTTAACAGTGAGTTCTTCATACAGTACCAGTCAAGTTTGGACACCTTTAATTCATTATGTTTTTAATTATGTTAACATGTTCTGCATTGTAGATTAATACTAAAGTACAAACTATGAAGAAATACATATGGAATTATTTAGCAAACAAAGAAAGTGTTAAACAAACCAGAATATGTTTTAGATTTTAGATTTTTCAAAGTAGACACCTCCTGCTTAGTTGACAGCTTTGCACATCTTGGCATTTTCTCAGTCAGCTTTATGAGGTAGTCACCTGGAATGGCTTTCAGTTAACAGCTATGCCTTGTCAAGAGTTAATTTCTTGAATTACCCTCTTAATATGTTTGAGACCATCAGTTGTGTTGTGAAGAGGTAGAGTTGGTGTACAGTGAATAGCCCTATTTGAGTAATGTTCTAATCCAAGTAATGGCAAGAACTACTCAACTGAGTAAAGAAAAATGACAGTCCATCATTACTGTAAGAAATTAAGGTCAGTCAGTTGAAATGGTTTGGGATGAGTTGGAGCCCAGAGTGAAGGCAAAGCAGCCAACAAGTGCTCAGCACCTCTGTGAATTCCTTCAAGACTGTTGGAAAACCATATCAGGTGATAACCTCATGAAGCTGATTGAGAGAATGCCAAGAGTGAGCAAAGCTGTAATCAAAGCAATAGGTGCCTACTTTGAAGAATCTAAAATCTTAAACATATTTTGGTTTGTTTAACACTTTTAAGTTTACTACATGATTCCTTATGCGTTCCTTCATAGTCTGGATGACTTCAGTATTTACAATGTAGGAAAAAAATAGAATCAATAAAATAAAACAATAAAAACATTGAATGAGACTGTCAGTCCAAACTTTTGACTGATACTGTATGCAGCAGTGTTCATCGACCATGTCCTCCCATTCTGCTTTGTAATAAACAGCTGGGTATTTTGTAGAACAAAGTCTATTTAATTTACAGTTATGCCTTTTAGTAAGGTTCATAAACTATTCAAATGTCAACACACAAAAGCGTCTGTTGTGCTAATATTTCAGTTTAATTTTAATTGTAGTATTTCAACAGATGAAACCACAAGATCTTGTTTTATTTGAGCATGCGAGCATAGTGAGAATATACAGTGAGCTTTTTACTGGGACACTGGACAAGCCTCTTATGAGGAGGCGGATGGAACTGTCAACCGACTTGTGTTCTAATCAGGCTGTTTTTGGGCAGCCTCCAGCAAACTAAACAGCTCAAAGCCTGTAAATGCTCTCATTCCCAGCTGCTCACTCAGATTATGCTTTTAATAAAAGAATAATTTTGTCCATTCTTGGAAAGCAAAAGGAAAAGGCTACATGAACAAGGGACAAAGCAGTTTTACTCATATTGCGAATTCTTCATTTATGATTACAGCAAAATATTGCTAAGCTAATATTGTTAAAACACTAGTAAAATATACTCTGGAAAACAGCTTTGTTCAGTGCTATGCAAAAGTGTTGCAGTAATAAGATTTTACAGTCATCTTAGCAAATACTATGAGACAGTTTGCAAGGGTTCTCTGCAGGTTAAAGTGCCACAGCCATAAGAAAAGAGTAATGAGTAAAAGAGTAACTTCATGTAAGGGGTCTCCTATACTGCCAGCCACCCTTCAGCAGGGGGAGACAGCTCACCATAAATCGCCATCAGCATGATCACCTTTGGGTGACCCCTTGGCTATATAGTGAACTAGACCTCTTTATTAATTTTTGATATTCCTTGGCAAATGAACAGTCAGTTCTCAAAGTTGATATGTTTGAAGCAAGAAAAATGGGCAAGTGTGAGGACATGAGCGACTTTGACCAGGGAAAAATTTGAATGGCTAGACGTCTGGTTCAGAGCATCTCCAAAACAACAAGTCTTTTGGGGTGTTCCTGGTATGCAGTGGTTAGTACCATCAAAAGTCATCCAATGAAGAAAATCAGTGAACTAGTCACAGGATCATGGGTGCCCAAGGCTCACTGGTGTCCAAAGGCTAACCTGTGTGGTCTGATCTCACAGAGGAACTACTGTAGCACAAACTGCTGAAAGCTTTAATACTGACTATGAAACAATGATGTCAGAAAACCATTGCTGTGCTGTGTATGGGGCTGCATAGCTGCAGACCAGAAGGAGTGCCCATGCTGATCCCTGTCCATAGCAGAAAGTGCCTACAATGGGCAAATAAGCATCAGATTCATGGAGCAATCGATGAAGGTGGCCTGATCTGATAAATCACATTTTCTGTACATCTGGTGGAGAGCCAGGTGCATATGTGGGACACCAGGATGCACTATGGGAAGAAGGCAAGCTGGTGGATGCAGTGTGCCCGTGTTGAGTCCCATGTGGGAATTGTACACATTCAGCAGTGGTTTCCACCCCTGGCATTTATGCAGAGATTTCCCCTGACTCCATGAATTTTTTCATTATATTAGGAACAGTAGATGGCAATTGACATACCTTTTCTTACAATCTTGTACTGAGAAACTGAGTCTTTTACCTGACTGACAATTCTCTCATGAAGTTTTGCGCAAAGTGGTGAACCCTGACCAATCCTGGCTTCGCCCTCCCTGACTGGCAGTTCGTCATGTGACAGGAGGGGAAAGCACTGACGGGTGGGAATTGGAGATGACTAAATTAGGGAGAAAATTGGGGAAATAT
>JAOVVG010000044.1:22765844-22780327 GCA_028566375.1 Leptodoras nelsoni | reverse complement strand
GCGCCCTGTCTAGGGTTGATTCCTGCCCTTGCGCTCAGAGTTGCCGGCTGGGCACCGGCTCCCCCGTGACCCCGTAATTGGGAATAAGCGGTACAGAAAATGACTGACTGACTGACTGAATACTTAGCTTGGCCAAAGAGAGCTCTCCACCCGAATTGCACACAGGTGTAGGTATTCTGACTGAGCGCCTGCAGGCAGAGCAGGAAGTTCATCTTTCTTTGGCAGTTCGGGTCTGAGGGGTGGTTATGTGGCAGCCCTTAGCAACTGCAGATGTGACAGAACCACCCCAAAGGGCTACTTCCGGGAACCTTCCTCTTCATCTTGGGCCTGCGAGGAGCTGGTTTTTCCAGGTGCCGCTGGTGGAAATCAGTGATTAGCAGGGGGGGTCAAGAATGTCCCTCACCCCGACCCAACTGTTCTCCTCAGCGCTCTACCCCCCAAGCCACAAGATACTCCATCAGTCCTCTTCAGCACCTGGAGTTGAGCATGTCCTGGACCGTGTAGTTAGCCTCACCCTCAACCTCCACTGGACTGGGTGCCTAGGTTCCCTCCCCTGCTTCTGCCAGGGGTCCATCCTTGGCTGGCTTTAACTGACTCACATGGAACGTCGTAGTAGCTTAACATGGTAGGTTACTTTATTATTTTTACTATTGGGAAAGGCCCGAAATAACATGGAGCAAGTTTTTTTCTTATAGAGTGTCGGAGGGAGGTGCTTTGTCATGATCCATACCTTGTCCCCAGGATGGCAAGTTGGGGTCTCCCCCAGACGTCTGTCAGCATATCTCTTCATCTGTTTGATGGCTTTCCCAATGGCCTGGTTAGTCAGAGCCCAAACTCACATTTTTTGAACCACGTTTCAATGGCTGGCGTGTCAGTTTCTGAGGCTTCCCACAGATACAGTGGAGGCTGGAACCCTAGGACACACTGAAAGGGGGTGAGGTTAGTAGCAGAGTGTTTTAGAGAGTTTTGAGCATACTCTGCCCAAGGCAGATACCTCACCCAGTCCTGAGGACGGTGGCAGAACATCCTTGGGAACTTCAAAAGTTCTTGATTAGACCTCTCAGCCTGTCCGTTGGCCTGGGGATGGTACCCTGAGGTGAGGCTCACCGTGACCAAGTTTGTTCATGAAGTTTGTCCAAACTCTTGAGGTAAATTGGGGTCCATGGTCGCTGACAATGTCCTCCAGGATCCCAAAGTAACAAAATACTCTGTCAGAAAGGACCTCAGTGATGTCGAATGCTGTGGGCAAGCTAGGCAGGGCAATAAAGCGAACTTCGAAAACCAATCTACAACCACCAATATGACTGTATTACCTTGCGATGGGGGCAGATCGGTCATGAAGTCGATCGCTATGCGAGACCAAGGGTGTTCAGGTACAGGAAGCAAGCGGCACCAGCTTTCCTGCCAGCAATGACCTGGGGACCTTAGTGAGAGCACAAACAGAGCATGACTGTACAAACTCATTTACATCCTTACCCATGGTCACCCACCAGTATTTGCTGGTCAGGAGGTCCAAAGTTCATCAGATCCCAGGATGAACTACTCCAGGCGCCACGTGAGCCCACATGATGAGCTGATTTCCTAGTTCTGGTGGGACATACAGGAGGCCTGGAGGACATTGGCTGGTACTGCAAGCCGGCTGACGGGAACGGATCTGGTGGTCTAAGTCCCAGGTTATTCTGCCCATGAATTTAGAAGATGGGATGAATGTCATGATCATTCTCCTTGTCATGTTTTCTGGAGAGGATGTCAGCCTTTCCGTTCTTAGACCCAGGGCGATAGGACAGCATGAAGTTGAACCTGATAAAAAAAAAAAAAAAAGTTTTTTTAGCAGACTTGGTATTCTAGGTTCTTGTGGTCTGTCAGGTTGGGAAAGGGGTGGTTGGCACACTCCAGCCAATGCCTCCACTCTTCCAATGCCAGCTTAACCGCCAATAGCTCTCGATCCCCCACATTGTAGTTTCGCTCGGCTTTTGAGAGCTTCCGAGAGAAGAGTGCCACAAGGTGCATTTTAGACAGGTTACCATGCCATTGAGACAAGACAGCTCCCACTCCTACATGGAGGCGTCTACCTCCACAATAAAGAGTAGTCCTGGGTCAGGCTGTTTTAGGATGGGAGCCGATGTAAAAGCTTTTTTTCAACTGGATAAATGTTGCTGTGGCTATGGGGTTCTAGCAGAGGCTCTTGCGGTTTCCTCTTAGGAGATCCATAAGGAGACTGGCCATGATGCTGAAACACCTGATGAAATGAAAACATAAGCGGCAAAAGCAAAACTGAGGAATGCCGGCTGGTGAAAGTTCAAAGTACACAAAAGGAAGTCACTAATCTCCTCCACACTGGCCCTGGGTCTGAAACAAAATGGACACAAACACATGAGGCTAAGCACCAATGTAATAGTGTGAAAAATAGTGTAATAGTGTGAAAACACTTAAACTAAGGTCAAACTTGACATGAGCATGATCATGGCATGGAAAGCATAAGGCTACTCAAACACTCGTAAAGTTCATGGAAATCCAAGTTGTAACGATCTGACGAACTAGCACTTATCAAAAAAATTCGGACACTAATTGAGGTGAGAAAATAAACAGATGATAGAGTTTGACAAATTAGCATTTACTAGATATTCTCAAAGCAGACAACACCCTAACAACAATCTTAACAACAATACCAGCACAAGAAATAAAGCTTAAAGAAAAACAAAGTAGAAAAGTGTTTGATCTGCTATTAGTCCTTTAGGCAGAATGAAAAATGATCAAAGTCCAGAAATTGTCTCTTTTAAAACCACAAAAAATGTCAAACTGTAGTCAAAAAGAAAAAAAAAACCTCAAAAACAGTGGCAATGTCCCAAAAATCCCAAACACAGTTGCAATGTTGCAATGTCCCAAATCCTCAAAAAAGTTGCAATTTCCCAAAATTATAAACAAACCCAGATGAGCTCACCCAGTTCCTTGGGGTATATCCACTTAGAGGGAATCCAAATGTTCAAGGACAAGGATGATTAGAGAAAGGAGTAAAAAAAATTGTAGGGCCTGAGCTGCCATCATCCAACAGGCCTCTCTTAATCCTCCAAACAAAATGGCCACCATTTCCTCTTCCTGTTCCCCAAACCAGGGTTTATATTCAAAATAAAAGTCCCCCCCTTGGACCCAACAGGAAGCATATACAAAACATGAAATATGAAAAATAAACACAGTAGAATAACAAAGAATAGGGTAAGACTACAAATCTCATCATCATAGCATTCCAGTCAGCAGTCAAATAAATTAAGGGTTTGAATTTCAGTGGTGTAACCTAAATAACTCTACCTAAAAATCTATGTTCGTGTTAAACATGAAAGGCCTTCCACAAATCCCCTTATGTGTCATGTGTCACAAAGTTAATGAATACATAGCTTGACAGAAGCGTAAACACTGACCCACAGGGAGGCTCAGCCAGACAACGCTTTAAATAAGGGGGGAGAGCTCTCCACCCCAATTGTGCACAGGTGTAGGTATTCTGGCTGAGCGGCTGTGGGCAGAGCAGGGAGTTCATCTTCTTTGTTTGGCAGTTTGGGTCTGGGTGGTTATGTGGCGGCCCTTAGCAGCCGCAGACCTGACAGTATGTATTATATTTTGTAAATTTAGGATGTTGATTCTTGGGTTAGTTTGGATTAACTAATGATTTATAAATGTCTGTAATACATTATTTTGAATAATAAATAACTAAATTATTTTGAAACCAACAGTCCAGCTGTATATGGATTTGTGTACAAGATTTTGACCTTAGATTTTTAGTTACAAACAAATATGTTAACAAATATTAAATGTTAAAAAATACCATAATATATATAAGAGCCATAATTTTAAAACCACCGATGGGTGAAGTGAATATGAGGCAGCAAGTGAACAGACAGTTCTCCAAGTTGATGGGCATTCAAGGCTCACTGATGTGCATTGGGGAAGGAAGGCTAGACTGTCTGATCCTATCCCACAAAAGAGCTACTGTAACACAAATTGTGAAAAAGTTAATGCTGCCTTTGATAGAAATGTGTCAGAGCACACAGTGCATTGAAGCTTGCTGGATATGGGGCTGCATAGCTGCAGACAGGTCAGAGTGCCCATGCTTACCCCTGTCCACCGCTGAAAAATTCTATGGGTTAAACACATCCTTTGTAAACACAAGGAACACATGCAAAAGTCCACACAGATAGTAAATCAAGCTCAGGTTTGATCCAGGGACCCAGGAACTGTAAAGTGGCATTCATGCTGTCCTAAAAGAAAACACTATAATAATGAGTAATAAGAAACTGCTTTTACAATTATTTACAGTATAAATATTTGTGAATTGTGAAAAGAAATATATGCTACATTAATGAAAGTTATAATAAAGTGTTGCCTTTGATCAAAAATAAAATAATTCTAATTACAACTACATATACCTTACACCTACTAATAACTATTGTATGTGGTAAAATTATGGACAAAGAATATTTCAAATACAAACCCTATTTTCAAAAACACTGAAAATCTTTTCTTTGTCCTTTTGTGTTAGTAAATGGTTCAAATGAATTAACAAATTTCTTTTAAATTTAAGTCTTTATTGCATTTTTAGAAAGTGTCCTAACTTTTCTGGAAATGGGGTTTGTAAACATCATGCCCTGTTTCCCTGGGGAATAAATGAGATGTTAAGTCTCTACAGCTGTACTGGAGGGCTAAATAGCATTCTTCTGAAATATATTCCTTCAGTTTGTGTTTTGATGATAGTGTCTCAGACATACATTTTTTTTTCTTCCTAGGCCACCTGGATTTTGGCCCTCACTGCACTGGCCATGGCACCTTCAGTCTAGACATTTGCGGCTGTGTGTGTGATGAAGGCTGGATAGGGAAGAACTGCTCAGAACCACAATGTCTGGGAAACTGCTCTGGCCAGGGTGTGTGTGTTGAAGGCGAATGTGTGTGTGACAGTGAGTTCAGTGGAGAAAACTGCTCAGAGCCTAGGTGCCCAGGCGACTGCTCAGGCCAAGGTGTGTGTATTGCTGGAGAATGTTTGTGTGAGGAGGCCTACTCTGGAGACGATTGCTCCATGAACAGGTGCCTCAATGACTGCTCTGGGCAGGGGCTCTGCATAAATGGAACGTGCCAGTGCAGACTAGGATTCTTTGGTGAAGATTGTTCCCGTATCTCCTGTGCTAACAACTGCAGCCACAAGGGAGAATGTAAGGCTGGATTCTGTGTTTGCCAGGAGGGCTACATGGGAGACGAGTGTGCTTCAGGTGGGTGCTGTTTACCTAGCTTTATACTATATTTAAATATAGTGTGTGTATTTGTGTGTGTTTAGATGAAATCTAAGAAAGAAAATCTTTAATCATCTAATGTCATAATAGTAGCATTGTGTTTTTAAATGCATTGCTTAGTTATTTTTGAGAACATTGCATTTCTAATTAAATTAGCATCTGAATACAGAATAATCCTTAAAGACCACAAAAGATACCGAACAAATTGTTAAATGTTTGTAATGACAGGAAATGATTAGTAAAATTTGTAATCAGTACAGAAACTGTTTAGTTTACTCAAGTACAAATTGTGCAGTTAGTGATTGTTTTTTGGCTGTTTTCAGTTCTGTCACGTCTATCTACCGCATATCTAAAGCAGTACCCACAGCACTTAGTGAAGCTTTAAATGTAAACTCAAAGAACATGTTACAATAAAATCAAGAAACACAAAAGCATAATATTTATCTTTTGGTAAAGAATAAATTTAAATGTTGGCTTAACATATGAAAGAAAGCTCATCAGATGAAGATAACAGACATGTGGACTCGAGTCACATGACTTGGACGCGAGTCCAACTTTAGTCACTAAACTGATGACTTGTGACTTGACTCAACAACATCATTAAAAGCTTGCTACTTGACTTAGACTTTACCTTTACTGACTTGGACTTGGAATCGGACTTGAGCTTTAAGACTTGAAAAGACTTGACAACCCTATGTTAACATAATGAATAAATAAAACTGAATCACATAACGGGATCATTTTGTATTAAATGGTGCTATAACGCTAGGCAATCACGGGAAGCTTTGGGGAGGGCACCAGTGCTGAATTTGTGCAGAGAAGACAAGCTACATGCTCCCAAAAATAATCCTGTTCAACTACAGAGATTATAGTGTAGTAAATAAAAAAAGAATTGCGATATGCAAGACATGTGGAGTCAAGATCACAGACGGAGATGCAACCACTTCAAACTTTGTTCGACATTCAAGGCTGCACAAAGACCATTAAGTCTCTGCTATGCAAATTTTGCAAATAAAATATAAAAATTTTGCAGTTAGCTGGCTAACTGACAAAGTATAAATAACAACAGCTAATATCTGAAGGACAGTGTTCAAGCTCCTGTGGAGTCTTTAGTCATCGTGGCATCATACTGCGGCAACTTTTGGCAAATTTGATCTTTTGCAAATGTAATTCTTCATAGACAGGATTTTGCTTTGTTTGCTGTACCTCAAAAAGTAAAAGAGAGGAGAATTTGAGTTAGAAGGACCATGTTAATGTTCTTTGAAAAAGACCCTGTGAAATGATTTTAAACAATTTAATTAACAATTTGCACTACTTGTTCCTGTTAAGTAAAATAGCACTTTTTGAACTGCTTGAAATGATCTAATTTCATATGCAAGTTATTTTTGTTATAATAAATATAAACTTTAAAAACATTTAAGATTAATGTCAGTTTAATATACTACTAATCAACTGCATAAATTATGTGAAATATTGAAATGACATTACATCTGGTGACTTGACTAGGACTCTAAGTTTAAGACTTGGGACTTGTATTGACTTGGGACTTGACTCGTGACTTGATTGTTAAGACTTGAGACTTACTTGTTACTTGCAACATAGTGACTTGTTCCCATGTCTGGAAGATAAAAAGGAAGTGTTACGATTGGGGCAGTGGACCCTAGTGCGGGTTCTCCCATGTATCGGGGAGCCAACTTGCCTGAGTAGCCCCTGATTGGTAGGTCCAGGGTGGAGAGAAGCATGTGTTGGCCCGGTCTAAATTGGGGAGCGACTTTGCACTTCCCATCTGCCATACGCCACATGGAAGTCCTACTGGCTTCCAGAGCCCTCTTGGCCTTTGCCCACATATTTGTTCCACCGGAACAATAGGTAACGCCTCGCCTTCAGGTTCCGGGGGATCCCACTGCCGGGACAGTGCCTCCGGCTTGATGTTCTTTGACCCCGGCCGATACGAGATTACAAAGTTGAATCTCCCGAAAAATAGGGACCAATGGGCCTGCCGTGAGTTCAGCCGTTTGGCTTGCTGGATGAAGGCCAGGTTTTTGTGGTCGGTCCAAACCAGAAAAGGGTGCGAAGACCCCTCCAACCAGTGATGCCACTTCATGTTAGCAGTTTCTGCATCCAAATGCTGGGAGAGAACCGCCCCTACACCTATGTCGGACGCGTCGTCCTCGACTACAAATGGGAGGTCGTGGTCGGGGAGCCGAAGCACCGGTGCTGATGTCAGGCACTCCTTGAGGGAGTCAAATGCCTCTTGTGCAGCCGGCATCCACTGGAACTTGCCTGGGGTTCGCTTGATGAGAGCAATCAGGGGCGCTGCATGAGTGCTAAAATTACGCACAAATCGCCTGAAGAAGTTAGCGAACCCCAGGAAGCGTTGGACATGTTGTAGGGAGGATGGAATCGGCCACTCTTTGACCGCTTGGTCCCTAGTGGGGTCCATCCGCAGTTCCCCATGCGCCACAATAAACTCCAGAAATGGGACAGAGGAGGCGTGGAACAGCGGCTTCTCCAGCTTTACATATAGCTTGTTTTGCAATAGAAGCTGGAGAACCCTCTGTACTTGGACAGTGAAGAGATGGCCTCTAGGGGGGGATGCCCCCAGCAGGAGATTTATGGCATAATCAAACGGGTGATGCGGGGGTAACTGCTGTGCCTTATATTTGCTAAAGACCTCCTGGAGGTCGTGGTACATGGAGGGAACTTTGGACAAATCGGGACCTTCTGCTACCGAAACCCTCCGTGTGGGGGTCCGGGTGCGAAGGAGGCAGGACTCCTGGCACCTTTGGCTCCATGAATAAATTGATCCCGTGCTCCAATCTATGGCCGGGTTGTGCCTTTGGAGCTCCGGGTATCCCAAAATTATCCTCATAGTTGGGGACCTCGTTAAGAAGAACGACAGTGTATCTTAGTGCCCCCTACCTGCATGACCGGGGGGGTGTCTCTGACGCTACCCCCTCCCCCATGGGCACAATGGTTAGCGCGGCTAGTAGTTGGGGTTTGACACCAAGGCGGCTTAGGTGGCATAGGTGGCATAGGACGAGCTGCCTCAGCTCGTTCACAGGTCATAAAGCTGGCTGAGAGGCGAAGGCAAGTCCTGAGTAACTAGCTCATCCTTAAGCCTCTCGCTAAGGCCGCGGAGGAAAATTGCCCTAAGGGCAGCCTGATCCCAGCCGCAGTCAGCCGCCAGCATCTTAAATTCTATGATATAGTCCACCACTGGGCGAGCCCCCTGACGAATCTCCAAGAGCCGGGGCCCTGCCTCTTTGCCCTCTTTAGGCGCGTAAAATGTCTCCCTTATAGCCTATGATGCCTCGGCCGTCTCACACTCTGGGCTCCTCTGTTCCCAGAGGGGCATGGCCCAGAGCAAAGTGTGACCAGTCAGTAGCGACATCATATAGGCCACTTTGGCCCTCTCTGTGGGAAAACGTGCCACCTGAAGCTCAAAGCCCAGAGAGCATTGCAATGTTGGCTGTCCCCTGAGAAGTGCTCTGGGGGGACAATGGGAGGCCCCGGGTTAGGTGCCAAGTTACTGGCAGGCTCTGACAGTGTTAACGCCAATAGACGACCTGCCAGTTCTTTCAGCATATCCTTATGCCGACTAATGGCTGTCTCCTGCAGCCATATGGCTTGATGGATGGTGTGCTGACCCGCTGGGTCCATTATTTGGTCACACCCTACTGTTACGATTGGGGCAGTGGGCCCAAGTGTGGGTTCTCTTCCTTGAACTAAAAGAAGGACTGGGGGAGTAACTGAGAGGGAGGCAGGCCAGCCCCAGCGAACTATGAAAATTAAAAGATAAACACAGGCCCAATGAAAAGAGGGAGGTGAACTGCGTGT
The DNA here is from genome assembly GCA_028566375.1 of Leptodoras nelsoni. Classification (NCBI taxonomy): domain Eukaryota; kingdom Metazoa; phylum Chordata; class Actinopteri; order Siluriformes; family Doradidae; genus Leptodoras; species Leptodoras nelsoni. Next base: position 22,771,214 of record JAOVVG010000044.1, on the reverse strand, counting down.
GTGTAGGGTGCTTGTGCTGAAACTGGAATGCGCTCTCCAGAAGTGACTCCATCGAGCCGCGAACCCGGGTTCTGAATGCAATGCCTTAGCAGTGCGAGCTAAGAGGGGCTTGGTGGCTGCTGAGAGCATGACGCCTTATAACCGGCAGAAAAGGGCAAACGCAAGTGCTGCAATAAGCAGACAGGGGATGAACAAACAAACAAAGGAAAATAAACTTTTCTTCAACAAAAATGTATATTTTTCTTTTCCGATTATTTGCCTTTCTTTTCTCTCTTTCTTTTCTTTCTTTCTTTTTCTTTTTTTCCCCTTTCTTTTTCTTTTTTGCTCTTGGCTATTCTTTCTTACTTAAAAACCAATCAGAACAAAAGAAAACACAGAAACTGAGTGGAGCTGGGTCTTCACGGGAGAAGTGTCTCACTGCTAAAGACACCAACCCGGAAGTAGCAGAGGGAAAGTAGCAAGAAGAAAGAGGGTGCCTGCCTCACGATAGTGAGGCACAGACAGAAAGCTTTGGGAAAGGAGGAGAGGGGAAAAAGTAACTTTAGCCGGCATGAGCCGTCACACCACAGCTAATTCTTTGCCCTGCCTCAGATTACCTCAGCCTGTGGCCTACAAGCTCAGGACCTATCGTTCCTCACTTACCGGTCTTTCCCTAAGCTGTAGCATGCATTCACAAGCATTGAGAGAGGGTGTGACAAGGAGCCCTAGTTCCGAGGTGCTTAAATGCTTGAACAGCCAGGTGCTCCTCGTCAACCCTGATTGTTCACGGGCTGCCTGGCCCTTGTAATCCCTTGACATTCTCTGGTGGTTTGACGTGTTGTAGTCCAATTGGTGACTACATTGCCCCCAGAGGTCGCTGAGGGAACTGCATCCTGATTCCCTCTGGTGGCTGAAGAGGGAATCAGCAGAGCCCTAACAGGAAGTGCATTTAACCAAAATGTAAGCTAGCTGATGTACTATAAAAGGTGCATGGCTTCTTTGGGATCTCCTTCCACTAGCAGAGCAAATATAAACAAAACATTTGGCCATATTGTGTCAGAAATGTCACTTACTTAACATTTATTAAAATAAACTAAATATTAATTTCTTGTTTATATAACTGTTTTGTCAAAGCAATATCACACTCACAATCAAGTGCTTATGCTGAATATCAGTATGGATTTGATTACCTGTGACTGAATTGCAGCCATGCCACTATTGCTTAATTAGAACACTATCTGGGAATACACCTTATGATCTTGACCAAAACCATTATGTAGAAAAGTGCAGTTACAAAATTCTGTAATGGACCAGAAGTATTTGTGTCCATAAAAATGGGAATTGGTTGACTGGTTGGTGGGAGGTGTGTGTTGCCTAGAAATTATATGATGATTTATATTATAACTCATTACAACAGCCAATTTAATCCTGCATGTTTGCACACTTCTTCTAATGTCCATATAATGAAATAATAATAATAATGAAAATGGAATACCCGGAGTAAACCCACACGGACACGGGGAGGACATGCAGACTCCACACAGAAAGGACCCAGACCGCCCCACCCGGGGATTCATAGCCAGTATTGTTTTTAGGAATTTGTGATACAGTACTCTTCTGTGGGATCAGTCCCCATGCACACATCAGTGAGGCTTGGCATCCTATGACACTGTCACCTGTTCACCTATTGCCCTTTCTTGGACCACTTTTGATGGGTACTAACCAATACATACTGGGAAAACCCCACAAAACATCGCCATTGTAATTTGGTCCTTGTCAAAGTTACTCAATTCCTCATGCTTGCCCATTTGTCTTGCTTACAACACATTAAATTTGAGTACTAACTGTTAGTCACTTCCTAATATATCCCACCCCTTGACAGATATCATTGTAATGAGATAATCAATGGTATTTGCTTCACCTATCAGTGGTATTAATGTTATGGCTGATCAGTGTATGTGCTGCTTGATACTATATGCAAGCATCCATGCATGATGCCTTGACATGATCACACAGATGTTTTTGTTTTTGCAGAGGTATCAGCCCAACAGATTTTAAGTTGGGAAAGAAACACAACATTTTTAAGTTGAGTTAATATTTTATCTAGGACTTTAATTCAACTTTATTTGAAATTTGATCCCAAAGTTCCTAAATCTTGTAGAGATAAGGAAACAATTCTCCAAAACCACTTCAGATCCATGCACAAGTATAAGAGCAATTATTTTCCCTGCTGAAGCTTTTGCACACACACTAAAGCCATAAAACTGGCAATGTCTCTGAGTTTAACATCATTCATTTGTCCAAAGTCACATTCACTTCAGAAGGTTCTTCACATTAGTCAGGCCTGGGCAGTTTCTGAATAGTGCTCACTTGCTTTTATGGTTGTTCTGAGAAATAAAAAAGAGAGAAAAAATTAGGCTTTATTGCTGAAAACAGCTGTCATCTCATGGGAAAGAAGAACTAAATAAAAAGAGAAAATGGGCGACTCATACTACCAATTCAATGCTGTTCGATTCTCATTTTCTTGAAGACCTGGTTGAGGCAAAATTGCTCAATTTATTTCAATTGAGGGGAAAACCACAAGGGCTGGCAGTACAAGAGAGTGGTGGGATAATACAGAAAAAAGTTCTAATGCTCCAGGGTACTTAATGTGGTACAATCAGCCATTATGGATTCAGACATCTGACAGCAAAATAATGCAGTTTTGTAAATAAAAGGGGCTTAATTATGGTGGAACTGCAAAAGATTTTAAATAAACTGAAATGTTTCCTAGTTTTGGGAATTGTGATAATTTTACTTGTTCCTAATAAAAAAAGGACAAATATATTGTTAGATGTTTAAGTGCAAAAGAAACTAAAATGAAAGTATGTGGGACTATTTATTAACTCTGTATGCAAACATTTGTTGCAAACAAGATTGCACTCTACACCACAGATTTTCAAGTGATATTTTCAGGTTACAGTACTCTATAGATTTAATATAGATGTGTTCCATGTAAACATCTGAAATCATTCTCTAGCACCAAACCATCATCCAACACAATCTTCCAGTTACATAAAAAACTATGTAAAATTGTTTTAAAAATTAATTATTGATAAAGTCTTACCATCAAATCAAACTTTGCAAAATGACTACCTTATTCTGTATGTCAAATCACATAAACATTATTTATTTATGTAGATGGAGAGTTGCATTGTCTTAGTACTCTTTAAGGGTTCAAGGCTACAGGTGCAGGAAGAATTTCCTATCTGTGTAGAAATGATAATGAGTAATATTTGCCTTTAGTTCATTCCCAAGGGCTCTAATACCTCTAGAGGCCTCAAGAGAAGCCCATTTTCACACACACACACACACACACACACACACACACACAGTTTCAGCTTTATGATGCAGCAGTCCATCTCAGCCTCCGCAGCATATGGCCAAGAGCCACACTGCTAAATAAAATTATCTTGAACAAAACTACTCTGTGGGTTGTGTCCAGTTGTACAGGTCTCATGTCAGCACTAGAAATAAGCCTTTCAGAAAATTGTCCACATCTACATCACATCATGGAGAACAAAAGGACTGCATCAGGTCTGTTTTAGCTGGGTTCTACTAAGATTCAGAACCGTGTGTGTGTTTGTGTTAGGTGGGTCAAAAATTACAGATGTGGGAACAGGTCGCACAAACCTCATAATGTGCCACATTGAGATACCCCAGGGGTGGTAGTGTGTAGTCATCCATACCTTTTACCCTAATACAAAAAATATGATTTTAGAGAAACCCTAAAATTGACCGGTCAGTCTGCTTCTGTGTGCACTATAGAAAAGTCAATGTGATGTATATATATCCATATCCAATGTCTCACATTGATGAAATGCCAGATCAGCAAGCCACAGCTTAATTTTTTCAACATTAGATTTAACCAAGGGGTATTGACAGATTCCCTTGACTCCAATATCCATGAAAAAATTACCTTGTTTACTCCATTTGGGTTACACCAATCCATCAGACTTTCATTGGGGTTGTTCTGAGCACCCCCAACTTTTCAACAACTCATGAACTGAATCCTCCATCCACATAGTGCATACACACCTGCATACCTGGATGGTATAAAGATTTATAGTAATGACTGGCAGCAGCATTTACAACATTTACAACAAGGGCTGTCCTGAGATCCGTATCTGGGTTTCCACGGGCAAGTGGGTCCCCAAAATGAGACCCAAGACCAAAAGGGGGGTTGAAGCAGTTTCTGGGACTAGTTGTCTATTATAGGTTCTTTTTGCCTATTTTTTTGGTTGTCACCAGCCGACTGACTGACCTCACTAAAAAGGGCACATCAGATGCGGGCCAGTGAACAGAACAATGTGAGGGGGCTGTCGGTCAAGTTAAGGCAGTTTCAGGTTGGGGCCTGCTGTTGCGTTCACCTGGCTTTTCTGGATGTTCTATCTTGCAGACAGATGTATCAGACAGAGGGCCAGGGGCCATTTTGTCCCAGATGGTGAAGGGGGAGGAATGTCCTGTGCTGCACATTCTTTTGGGAGAGAAGGATGGTAGGGCTATGGCTGAGGGGGTGGTTGGTGGTTAGACAGCTGCAGGTTGGATTGCTTCCTGGCCTGAGTGGGGTGGTGGGATTATGTGGCAGTGGGGGCATGGTCAAGAGGAGAGGAACAGGTGGAGTCAGCAGGTAATTCAAGATAAGCCTCATCTGTGGCATGTCAAAGTTTATTTTTGGAAGTTTTAGGGGCCAGTAACCAGATAGAGAGAGTACACATAGAGATACAGAAGCACATGTATATGTGTGTTTGCGTGCATGTGTAAAAGAATAAAGATGCTGAAAAATGGCAGCATGAGCTGGACAATAAAAGTCTGTTTCTGTTACTAAAACCTGTTTCCCAAGTCTTCCTGTCTTCACATAAACCAGGATTCTAGAGCACTTTTTATGGGTCTCATAACCCTTAAGGCAGCCATAGCCATGTCATCTGTGTCTGTAGGTCTAGTCCCTGGTGGGTATGTTTATATACGATGGGGTAAATTTTATTTACAGTCATGCTAGATGATGTCTCTTATTACATGTTTCAGCTCAAGTGTAATGGGGTCTGTTACTTAACCCCCCATCTCTCCCCCACCCCCACCCACCCATCTATCACTCTCTGTCTCTCTCATCCTAACACTAGGAAAGGAGCTCCCTCTGGTTCTCTCTCACAGGTTATGTTTTTCTTACCAGCTCAGTGAATGATGGATATATGATGATGGTATTTACTGGTAATACTGCATTATACAGTGGTGTGAAAAAGTGTTTGCCCCCTTCCTGATTTCCTGATTTTTTGCATGTTTGTCACACTTAAATGTTTGGGAACATCAAACCAATTTAAATATTAGTCAAAGACAACACAGGTAAACACAAAA
>JAOVVG010000044.1:22728984-22746381 GCA_028566375.1 Leptodoras nelsoni | reverse complement strand
GAGCATGTCTCAGACCTTAGAGATATTTCGAAGGTGAAAGTAAGCTGTCCTGCATGTAGTCATAATGTGAGATTTAATGATTTGGGTAATGGTATTCATCATTTGCTGCACTTATCATCTTTGTTGAGAGTGGCAGGATAGACTGTGTTGTAGTGCTAGAAGCTTGGGTTGCTGAGCACTAACTCCATTATTAATGCTTACTTCAGCTGCTGGAAATCAGGCTCCATGACAAGGCTCATATTCTCTAGTTCTAGTAGTAATTTCTTACTGTTTCCACCTTCTTATCTTAGGGGTACAGCAGGTCACACAGGGTGTCCTAATTCTGTTTTTATGACATGGCTAGTCAGAATGGACTCATTGGACTAAATGTTGAACAGACATGGAATTTTAGTAGAAAATGAAAATCGGTTGTCATCAAAACCCAGTGTAGGACAGAGACAGATAGAAAAAAAAAAGATATCTATCAAAACCAATGTTGGGATCACATCACCCACCCAGCAAAAAACTTATTGAAAAGACAGCTTTCCAATACATAACATCTCAAAAATCTTAAAATTTGGCTCAAAATTGAAAGTTGAAAAGCTGTCAGATACACACACACACACACACACATGTATATATAAATCTGTAAGAGGGGCATACTATTGCATGTACTTCATGTTCTGCGCACATCTTGAGTAGGAATAGAGCTGGACAATAATACAACTTGTTTGTCATTTATTTTGGCACACACAGTAAGTGATCAAGATTTAAGATTCAAAGGTTTTATTGTCATATGCACAGTAAAGAAACGTGTTTCCCTGCCCAATGAAATTCTTACTTTGCTGCCCACGTTGGATATCGAAATAGATTATAATAAGTCAAATCAAATTAAGAATTGAAATAAGAAAGATAGAATAAAATATAAACTGAATATACTTGTTACGATTCTCCGAGGGGATAGGACCCAAGCGCGGCGCGTCGACTTTGCGAGGCCGACACGAACCACCAGAAACACGAGCTACGAGGTTGGAGTTAAATGGGGGAGAAGGGCCGCCACGGACCTTCTCCTAAGTGGTCAAACTGATAAGTCCCCCTTATTCTCCTTAAACTGTACATTACTTTCTTTTGTTTCACCCCTATCTCCTTTTCCTTCTTCTTAATAAATTATTTTTTACCTTTTTTACCAACCATGGAGCACGAACCCGCAACCACCGGCATTCGGTGTTAGCCCACGGCGCTATCTGGCCGTGGCGTCAGAGACTAGCAACAAAGTCGATGAGCTGCAGCGTGCAGGTAGCGCTTTATTCGGAAATTATATCTCGGGCGCTTGTGACTTGCGGTGACGTGAAAATAACGCTTCTTTGTTAGCCGCCCCGTCAGGTAAAGTTATCCCAACGGATCGGTTGAAAAGGGATAACAGGAAAGTTCGGTTCGGTAGAAACTCGGTAAGGGTGAAACCAAACCCGGAAGTGCCGTGGTAGCACTGCAGTTTAGGGGAAGAAAGGGCAAACAAGAGTCACGTGAACGCGACCTCAAACAAAGGAGAATTTATACAGAAGGTGGGGACAAAATAAACAGAGAAAATGGGAACTAGAAACAATAACTCATAGGCTTCCTATGTACGCACACGCCGAGTATAAATCCCCAGCCCAAAATCTTTCCCTTATATTATAGAGCCAGAAACAAAACAGAGACGCGCTTCTCCAATATCGGCGGAGCAAAGCGCTAAGATAAAGCGTTCTCCCCTTAGCAGAGGAGAGCAGGAAACTGGAGAGAGTAGCGAACTCCCCGAAGAGCGAGATAAGAGGTCACACTCAAGAACAAAGATAAACTGTCCCTCAACAAATTACCTAATGTCCAAAGGACGCTACCAGAACCAGATTCCCTGACAAGTACTAGAGCGCACGAAAAGGAGAGAGTGTGACGATGAAACCTGCCCAAGCTCCTACTTAAATAGGACTCAGGCCAGGTGAACGCCGTCACCTCTGATTGCTGCTAGGCCGCCTGGTTCTAATGGTTGAACCACGACTACTATTCGGGCGACGTCTAGCGGCAGTGGGCGGTGTGGCCTGGCTTCCCCCAGCGGCGGTCATCAGCTCAGCTATTCAAGAGTCTAATGGCTGAGGGAAAGAAAGAGTTTTTTTAACCTGGTTGTCCTCCATTTCATGCTTCTGTACCTCTGGCCTGAAGGTAGAAGTGTGAATAGTCCATGTTGGGGATGGGTGGGGTCTTTGATGATGGAGGCAGCTCTCCTGTGGACTCTGCGATGGTAGATGCTGTGCAGAGAGGGCAGTCATTGTGATTTTTATGTCAGTCTTTACCACTCTCTGCAGGCATTTGAGGTCCTTCACAGTAGCACTGCCATACCACACCATTATGCAGCTGGTCAGGATGGACTCGATGATGCAACGGTAGAAGTTGCTGAGGATTTTGGGTGACATGCCAAATTTCCTCAGCCTCCTCAAGAAATACAGCTGCTGCTGAGCTCTCTTTAACACCTGTGTTGTGGTCAGTGTCCAGGTGAGGTCTTCACTGATGTGGACCCCTAGGTACTTGAAAATGCTCACTCTCTCCACCTCAAAGTTTCGGATAAACAGTGGCTGATGGAGTCTCCTCTCCTTCTTTATGTCCACTATCATCTCCTTGGTCTTGTCTGTGTTGAGGGTAAGGTTGTTGTCCACACACCATGTCACCAGACTGTTCACCTCCCTTCTGTATGCTGCTTTATCTCCGCCAGTGATACGACCTATCACAGCGGTGTCGTCAGCAAACTTCAGGATGATGTTGTCGTGGTGGGAGGCAACACAGTCATGCGTGAACAGGGTGTAGAGGATAGGGCTGAGAACACAGCCCTGCGGGGTACCAATATTTGTGGTAATGCTGGCTGAGGTCCTATTCCCAATCCTGACAGACTGAGGCTGGCCAGTCAGGAAGTTTAAGAGCCAGTCACAAAGGGTGGGATGGAGTCAGAGAGATGACAGTTTATGGGTGAGTTTGTGAGGGATGACCGTGTTGAAGGCAGAGCTGTAGTTGATAAAGAATATCCTGACATAGAAGTCTTTATTTTCCAGGTGGGAGAGGGAGACAAGAAGGGTGGCTGCGATGGTGTCAGAGGTGGACCTGTTGACCCTGTAGGCGTATTGCAGAGGGTCTGTAGTGTCCGGTATGTTGCTCTGAATGTGGGACACCACCACTCTCTCAAAGCACTTCATGATGATTGGAGTGAGGGCTACTGGCCTGTAGTCATTCAGGCAGGATGGGGGATTCTTCTTGGGAAGAAGGACGATGGTGTTACTATTGTAACAGGTGGGAATGATACATTGTCTGAGGGAAAGGTTGAAGATGGACGTGAAAACATCAGCCAGCTCGTTAGCACATGCTCTGAGGGCCCACCCAAGAATGTTGTCAGGTCCTGCAGACCTGGGCTGATGAGACGACTGGTTGAGGGGAGGGGGGTTGAGTGACGGAGGTATGCGTGTACACTGTGGCAGGGTGGGGGTCAAAGTCTCAAAGCAGCTGTAGAACGCATTGAAGTCGTCCAGAAGGCTGTGTGAGCAGCTGATGGTGTTGTTGGGCCTGGACCTAAAATCTGTGATCTGTGTAGTTAGCCCGCGGGTGGATGTAAACAGCGATCAGCAGCTATCACTGCCCAATCATAACCCAGAAAGCACACTTTCTTAAAATTTTCCTAACACAGGAAGACAGACTGTTACGGTGAATTATGCAGAGATGGGGACCTTTTTGGGACAAAATGAATTAAATGAATTATAAATAAATATATGGCATCATGTGGAAATAAATAAAAAAAAAGTTAAATATAATATGATTATAACTAATTAAATGTGCCATAAAATATATAAATAATAATGTAATGTTTGAATATACACAGTATGTGCGTATTTGTTTAATGAGTTATTTCAGTGATGCTACTGGCATGAATTAATGGCATGACCTTGAAAAGCTGTCCTGAATTACTTTAGGGAAGTGGCTGCACTTATCCAGCAAGCTCTAAATGCATCTTCACAGGGGTCTGTACCTGAAACAGATGAGACAACCATCTATTTCCACCATGACTCTTAACCCTAACATGACTCCTATTCAAGGTATTTTTGGAGGTGTCTCATAGCTCACATTGTGTAGCTAGCTAATTGATAAGAACCTCTTCTATTTGCCGCAAACAGCACAGGACAGATGAGCACACTCTGAGGAAAGCGCCAATTACTGTCATCCACATTATGCAGTTATGCTCTATTGTGCCACTCAGGAGCCCATGTTTTTAAATGATCATGAACCTGTGAACAAATCACTAATACTTTCTCTTCTTAGATTTGCAACCAGGAACTGAATATGGCATTGGTATATCGGCCATTCTGGACACCAACCAAAGCAACCCAGCCACAATGAATGCCAGGACAGGTAACCAGTGATAAGTGTAGTGCAATTATGTAAATAAGTGTAGTCCATTATGTAATTTTCCAATAAGATATTATCTTATTGTTTCTCTGAATTTCTTCTGGTAAACTTCAAAAATGGTACATCAAAAATGTCCCGAACAGGAATGGTCATGAGCCAAATTCAACACTTGGTTTCTAAGTGCATAAGGGATCACCACTTGGAATACTTCCCCAAAATTATTAGTGAGACCCGGGGGAGACCACTTCCTCATTAGCATGTCCTTTTTAACAAAATATGCGATCGAATGATTCACCAACTCTGACTCCCCCACCACAGATTTAAAGCAAGGTGTTAAGGATGGGTCTGCTTTCTGAGCCATAGCTAACTGGGTACGTGAATTAGGTAGCTCAACATTGGACTCTGGGCTAACATCAACAACTTGTTCAGGCGATACGGAACCAGTCTCAGAGATCTTGTCCATCAAAGGTTACTCTTGACACAGAAAAGAATCAGACAAGTCTACCCAACTTTTTCTGCTGTGCCCATGTTAGCACACACAGGAAAGACAGATGGGTACTGGGAAGCAAGATCAGGACTAGTAGTTACAGGATCAGACACAACCTCAGGTAAGGCCACGAGTTTGTCACCAGTTATATCATTTCCCATAATAAAGGAGATACCACTGACTGGCAAAGCTGAGCAAACAGCCACCTTCACAAGACCAGAGAAGTCTTTGGTTTCCAAATACACCTCATGCAGAGGCACACGAATCACAGCTAGGTCAATGCCCTGGATTAAGACATCACTGACTATGTAAGAATCTTCTGAAAAGGGCAGCATACTCTCTAAAATAAAGGACTGGGCAGAGCCTGTGTCTCACAGGATTTTCACAGGTTGCTGTACTTTACTGTTCCCCAATGACACATGACCAGCAGAAACAAAAGATTCAAAGATAGGTTCCACATCAGGCTGAGACCCAGATATCGCCACACTAACCTTTTTAACTGAAGTCTGCTGCCTTGTACCTTTACGCTTCAACACTGGGCCGGCAGCAATTAAGTGATCATGCTCATGGCAGTAAAAGCAATCCTGAGTTTCAGAAGGAGACCCCAAGGATGTATGAGTCTGGGGTGGTTTATTAACCAACTTTAAAGGGATCAAGGATACCTTCTTACAGGAGAAAGGAGCACTAAACACTGTTTTGTGAGTTAACACAAACTCATTAGCTAAAACAGCAGCCTTAGACAGCATACCAATCTTATGCTCATTTAGATAGACCACTACCTGTTCAGGAAGACAAGACTTAAACTCCTCAAATAACATAAACTCTTTAAGCTGCTCAAAATTCTTCACCTCACTGGCTGTACACCATTTGTCAAACAGGGTGGACTTTTCACGAGCAAAATCCACATAAGTCTGGTTGGCTGACTTGACCAAGTTTCTAAAACTTTGCCAGTAGGCTTCAGGCACATGCTCATATGCACAGAGTACAGTAGCCTTAACAAACTCATAATCCAAACTCTGTTCTAAAGTAAGTTTGGAGCAAGCTTCCTGGGCCTTCCCAGACAATTTACACTGTAATAACAGTGTCCTCAAACGTTTAGGCCAGTCTAACGTACTGGTGATTCTTTCAAACACGGCAATCAACGACCTCAACTTCTCTAAAAATAGACACTAAACCAATCTGTCGGCTAACATCAAAAGCAGGTTGTCTCACCATGGAGGGCTGGATCGGAGCAAGTGGTGATCCCGGCACACTGGAGGCATCCACTTCAGCAAGAGCAGGAGAGGCTTCGGCTGAAGAGCTGAACTTTCATGGACGGGGTACTTCTGAGGCTTCTGAGCCTGAGCAGCCAGGTCAAGTTTCTTCCCCTCCATGTCCAGCTCCCTTTCCTGGACACACAGCAACTGCGTCTGGTATTTCTGTTCTGGTATTAATTCTCAGTTCCAGCTCTTTCAGAGCAATTAGCAAGGCAGGGTCTACTGAACCGGCTTGTGGACGTTCGGCCCCAACACCATATCCTAACCTCCTTCTTACTTAAGAGTAGGTCATCTTTCCTACACTTGTCAAACTCTTCTAAAGTAGGACAAAGCATAAACATGGTCAAGTCAAACCCAGCCATACGTCCAACAACCAAAATTATGTACACAGAAACAGAACAGATCTAAGCTTTTATACCTGCAAGAAATTATCCCGGACGAGCCCCCATCTTCTCCGCCATTGGCTAACAGCTTATTCTGCCATTGACTCATTTGGTGTTTGGTGGACTGGCTGATTGAAGTTTGAAGAAACAAGACATATTGGCAATTTAACAATTTATTCATTTAACAAACAGGAACCTCAGTAGCATGTGGAAGAACAATACATAGCCACAACAGCCTGGCACCTCCTCCTAATGCTGGTCACCAGCCTGGTCACACACTGCTGTGGGATGGCATCCCATTCTTCAACCAGCATTTGTCGCAAGTCAGCCAACGTGGTTGTGTTGGTCACTCTGGCACGAACAGCATCCCCCAAGCTGATCCAAATTGTTCAATGGGGTTGAGGTCAGGATTGCTGGCAGGCCATTCCATCCTCTCCACTCCCAAATTCTGGAGTCTCTGATAAACCCTGCTCTGTGGGGGTGAGCGTTGTCATCTTGGAGGATAGAGTTTGGTCCCAAACTGTGGAGATATGGGATTGCCACTGGCTGCAGAATTTCATCTCGATATCTCCCTGTATTGAGATTGTCTCCAATGATGACAAGCCTTTGAGGAAGATGCCACCCCACACCATCACACTGCCTCCACCAAAAGATGTTACTCTATCTGTGCACCAATCAGCATCTCTGAGTCTGCTCCACACTTTGACCTTACGATCCAACTGTCATAGGCAGAATCTGGACTCATCACTGAACATAATGTTCCTCCACATTTTCAGGTTCCAGTGCACATGTTGCCAACTCCAGCGCAAACGGGCTTGGCAGTGAAGGCCAGTCATGGCAGGCCTCCTGGCAACGTGATGAGACCAGAGATCAGCAATCAGGCACCTGATTGGCTGCACCTGGGGGTACCAGACACTCAAATCAATAGCAACAGCAAAATAAGCTGCTTGGCAATGGCAAAGAAGATTTGGCACATTTTTCATGGGTGCAACCCACATTCTCAGCTCTACTGCTCATCCAAATGCATGTTTCTTACAAATGTGGTGCCATTTAAAAGCGAAATTAACAGGTTTTCCAATGGTAGATTTATTTTCCAATAAAGATTTGTTGCCAAGAAGCATTGTTTCAACAAAAAATAATCTACCAAACACAAATTTCCTTACTTTTTGTTATGTTTATATCCTGATCCCTACTACTTTTATTTTCTTCATTATTGTTATTCCTTCTGTTTTTTGCACAGGTCTCGATGTCCCCATGGATCTGATGGTCACAGCCTCCACAGAAAACAGCATCACTTTACTCTGGAGCTTTGTCCAAGGACCCATTGAGTATTACAGAGTGAGCTACACCTCAGCTAGTGGTGTGACCACTGAAATAATCGTACCCAGAGATATCAGCAACACCACATTGAGTGGCCTGGAGCCTGGTACTGAGTACACCATCACAGTTATGGCTCAGAGGGGCAGACAACAAAGTGCCGCTGCCACAATTGATGCTTTTACAGGTACCCACTGTGGATATTTCACATACTGAATAGTTATTTATTTATCTGTTATAATTTTAACCTGAAGTTCTATAAATACACTCATAACACAAGGCTTTGTCTTTGTGCTAAGTATCATTTTTAATTTTATCCATTTAAATTTGAGTTTTGAGCATATAACAAACTTTGAATGTATACATTTTTAATGGAGAATTATGGTGATGTTCCTCATTGCTTTTACACTGAAATATGCATGTGAGATTAATAATTCATGTCTAAGAGTACAATTCTAACCATACAGTTTTAATTATTCATCTGAATTATTCTTCTACCATCTGGTACTTAATTCTTCCTTGGTACATTTTTGGGCACCTACATATTGACAGTTAATGTATCTGGCAGTGTTTTCTTTCGCCCAGTCATCAGCTCAGCTTTACTTTACTTGTGTTTGGTATGTCTTGGTTTGGCCTCTTTTTTCACATCTCATTTCATCTCCAGTGTCAATTTCTTTCTTCAAAATTTCATTCTTTACTCAATGTGTGTGGCCAAAGATCTTCCATCCTGCATGCTAACTCATTCAGCATGCAATTTGTTGCATTTTTAAGTTCCTGCCTCCAAGAGAAGGTTCACAGATTACAGAAGAGTTCATTCCTCAAGAGAAACAATAATATTGAACATCCATCATTTGGTTACAGGCTTTCGTCCTGTGAGTCAGCTCTACTTCTCAGACATCACGGCTGACTCCTTGGCCATAGCCTGGAGTGCTCCAGCCCCACCTGCCAATAGTTTCAAGCTGCAATATTCTACAGATGATTCCAGTGAGGAGTTTGAAGTTGTTCTGGATGGTTCCAAGACCAGGACTGTTCTTTCAGGCCTCCTGCCTTCCAGAACATATATTGTTACTCTAGTTACCATGCATGGAGACACAGCTTCAGAGCCAGTTACAGGCACCATTGTCACAGGTACAGCTGCTTCAGCCTTCAAGTAACACCCAATCTAGTGATTTATTTCACAATAACAATGGGGTCCAATCTTAATAAAAACATTGATTACATAGTGTAACAAATCAGTACTGTAGTCAAAATGTACCTGTTTTTTTTTCATAAATTGTAGTCAGCTAGATTTATCTTAGAAACATCCATTTCTACTGGAAGATAATCAAACACAGGAAGGCAATCAAACACAGCAGAAAAAATGTAACATAGTGTGTAGGATTTATGGGCTCTATTGGCAGAAATGAAAGAGTATTCATAATTATGAGTTTAGTAGTGAATAAACACCTGTAACTACGAACTGTTGTGTTTTCATTAGCTTAGTAAGAGCCCTTCATATCTGCATGAGAGCAGGTCATGTCCCTGTTGCCCTGCTACAGCAACTCATTTTGGTCCATGCTGCACATTGTCTGTGCATACTCATGAATGTCAGTCAGAGCACTTTTCTTTTCCCTGCCACTGGTAGTAGATCCCCCTAACTCCTACACTTTGCACCTTTCACACTTTGAAATATAAAAGACAGACGAATGGTGTGTAAGTAATGGATTAATTGAAGAAAAAGTAGCAATGACAAGATGTATGGCTCATTTTGGGTCATAATTATTCTAACATTACTGTCACTTATGAATCTCTTAAATAAGCAAGACACTATTTTACTGACTTAATACTACACCTTAAATGTCCCGTTATGTGAATGTACACTGCTAATGTAATCATATGTCAATAGTAATACTTAGAAGAACACCAGACATATGGAATATAGAATAAAATGAAGTGGGATGGTAGCTTTGTTTAAATATGTTTCTCTCAGCTTCCTTGCTCAGTGGACACAGGCTGGTCTTCATATTAGTATGGTCTTTACACAACAGATTCTTTGCAGGAGGGATGCTGACACTCTGCAGTGAATCTTTAGTGGCTTATTGTTGACAAAGCATGTCCAGCTTATTTTCTGGACTGTGTGTATGTGTAGGACCTCATACACTAAGCATGTCTAACGTTCTCTGCAAAGAATTGAAGAATCACTGTAGCTACAAATCCCAACAAAGTAGTTGCCCCTCCTGTTTCTACCTATTTAACTAGTTGACCTTGGCATTCATTTGACTATCAGGCTCTTGCATAGTTGGATTGAAATTCTGTAGCCATACTGGCCCTGTACACATAAGATTGGTACATATTTTAGACCCAATTAGACTGCATTCTTTAATGAATTAAGGTGAAATGTGAAATGTGAAAAAAGTACAGAAAAAGGTAAAGCTACACATTCAGTTCACCTTTGTAAAGTTTTGCCAATTAGTAACAACCAGTTTTGTGCATGATTTTGCATACCTTCCAAAAGCAGATGTAAATTAACCCCATGAATGTTGCTCTGAGCAGTATGTACAATGTTCAGGTTCTCACAGAATTAGGCAGCTTGAATTCAAAGTATTGCATCACAGACATTTTTATTTCACCATTTACCAGTTCTGATACAAGAGTCACTTAATAAAACACATTTTCATCATAAGCTACAGCTACCTATTGCAGCATATTGCAGCCACATCAAGTCACATTCTTTGCTGTAGCTCCTCATGTATAAAGTTATTGCCCAAATGATATATAAATCATTCAAAAAAAAAAAATCCACCATTGGAACATTTTTAAACAGCAAAAATAACCTGTAAGGGAAAGACTGTTAAACAAATCCCAAATGGATTCCTGTAGAATTACATTTTTTCATTTCTTTTATTTACAATGTGCTGCATTTCCTGATTAAGAACGTGTGCCAGTTATTTTTTTCCATAATTCAATTGTATTTACTGCTTTCTTAATTACTGATTAAATTTAAAGTAATCATGAAATGCTTAGTAATTTGTTCAGCTGATGTTAAACTCACAGATAGTGAGAGCCACATCTATATTTTCTTAGCAGTTTTTTTTGGGGGGGGGGAAGTACTTTTGGTGCTTTTAAAAATTATTTCATACTTTTCATATAGCCATATGCATTTTAGTGGTTTAGTTTATGGTCTTGTGCCTCCATGAGCCTTTATTGAGGTGATTTATTGAGGTATTGCCTAAAATCTGTCATTTCTATTTTATAATTGAGTACATTAATTGAGCACTGAACTTATGCTCCATATATTTTAACTGTTTGCCAAATGATTGCCTGACAACATTTGCTTTGAAGAGCTCATGATTCACTGCAAATGCAATGTGTATATGGTGAGCATATGCATATTACATTTGCAGGGAAT
This sequence comes from Leptodoras nelsoni, assembly GCA_028566375.1. NCBI lineage: Eukaryota > Metazoa > Chordata > Actinopteri > Siluriformes > Doradidae > Leptodoras > Leptodoras nelsoni. The sequence goes on along the minus strand of JAOVVG010000044.1, from coordinate 22,735,155 downwards.
CATTGAGCATTCATGCTTTTATAAGAGAGATGACAAATTAAAGGAAAAAATCCAACATCATTGGACTCCAATATTGGCTTGATGTTGAATTTTATTTGGACGTTGGACAGACAGTGAATTTTAGTTGAAAATAAAAATTGGGTTCACATCAAAACCCAACATCGGCTTGACATCAAAAACTCCAATGTTGGACAGATGTTGTATTTTATTTGGAAATGAAAATCAGATTCACGTCAAACTAGTACGTTTGCTTGATGTCAAAACCCAACAGATGTTGTATTTTAGTTAATTTTAGGATTTTAGTTAATGCAACTAATGCTATTAAATTAAATTGCCTTCTTTATTTTAACACACAGTGAGCGATTAAAAGTTAGCACTGCCCAATCGTAACCCAGAAAGCACTCTTTCTTAAAGGAACCATATCTACACAACAGACAAACAAACTGTGTGTGTAGAACATGCACCTAACAATAAATTATGGTGAATTATGCAGAGATGGGGACTTGAGTTTGTATGGAGATTTTTGGGACAAAATGAATTAAATAAATCAATAAATATATAGAATCATGTGGCAAAGAAAAAAGAAAAGTAAAATGGAAAGTTATTATAAATAATGCATACATAATAATTGAATTGAACTTAATTGAAAATGTATAAATAAATTAATAAATAAATGTGATTTTTAATTATATATGGGTGTATTTATTTAATGATTCACCAACAGCATGAAATAAGCCTTGAAATATAAACCATCACTTTCACTCTTCAAAATACAGAGAGCTTGGTGATTGGTTGGGGAGTTTGAATGACCTGCCTTTTGTCACTGCAGTGTAGAACAAATGAACACAGATCCCCATGACAAGCAATCCCCAGCAAAAGGCCCCCTGTGAAAAGACCTAGAATGTCCAACATGAGTGTGTGAGGAAAAGCTTGTCCTGAATTACTTCAGGAAGTGACTACGCTTATCCAACAAGCTCTAAATGCATCTTCCCTGTGTTCTGAACCTGAAACAGATGCACAGTTTGCTAGCTGGCTAACCTGCAATCCAGTCTGCTTCCAATGTTGCTTCCAATAATCCAACTAAATACTTGATCTTATACAAAGCAAATAAATATGTTATGAAACAAACAATAAACACAGGATAGGAAGGGCTTACAAATCTCACATTACCTATCGAGATACATTGTCTCATATGTGCATCTGTTTCAGGAGCAGACCCCTGTGAAGATGCATTTGGAGCTTGTTGGTTAAGCATTCATACCCCAACCAATCACCAAGCTCTCTGTACTCTGAAGTGTGAAAGACTTATTTCATGTAGTTGGTAACATCACTGAAATAAATCATTAAATAAATGCACACATATCATTAAAATTTTTTATTTCATACATTTCTTTATTAATTTACATATACATTTTATGGCACATTTAATTATTATTTATATATTTTATGGCACATTTAATTCTTTATAATCACTTTTAATTTTTCTTTTATTTATTTATTCCACATGATACCATATATTTACTGATGATTTAATTCAATTCAATTCATTTTGCCCCACAACACCCACCATTTAAGATTTAAAAGACTGCATTCCCCCCTTCATGCCTAACAGTCGTTTAGTCCACTACATACATCATCCCAATCAACACACATTAGTACTCAAGTTACTTTGGCGCTAGCATTAGCTGCTGATGGGAGCTTAGTTTCTTCACCTTACCTCACACAAAACAGACCACCTGCCTCCGCCAAATTCAAATGGACCAACTTCACACTATCAACCCAAACAGAGACTCAGAATCCCCATTTGTAGTGGAGCAGCGAAGTTAATGTGCTAGCAAGACTAACACTGCCATTTGGCACTAGCATTGGCTGCTTACAGAAACTCAACTTTCTTATTTTTAACCTCATCTTTCCTTCTAAGAGACTCTGCCTCACTAAAATGTTCTTTTTATACCCAGTCATGTTATTGACCTGTTGCCATGTAACCTACTTAGCTGCAAAATGCTCCCGCAGCTGTTTTTTTATTAGTACCACTTACTTTTCCAGCCTTTTGTTGCCCCGTCCCAACACTTTTGAGATACGTTGCTGCCATCTAGTTCAAAATGAGCTAATATTTTTCATGAAATGGTAAAATGTCTCAACATCTTATATGTGTTCTGTGATCTACTGTGAATAAAACAAGGGTTTATGAGATTTGCAAATCATTCCATTCTGTTTTTATTTACATTTTACACAACGTCCCAACTGTTAAGGAATTGGGGTTGTAAATAACACTATTCAGTAGGGCATTTCTGAAAAAAATATACATGTAATATATTTATTAATGTATTTATTTAGTTATTTTTTACTTACTTACTTACTTACTTAGTTGTAGTCAAAGCTGTCAAGCTCTCTCTCACACACGCACATGCTGCTCTGTGTCTCTGGAGTGAGTCCTTAACACTAATCACCGCCAGCTCTACTCTTCATTCACAAAATGGTGCTTGGCCATGCCCATGCATATAACTTTAAAATGTTTGCTTGGATTGTGTGTCTTTAATTCACCTCAAAGCTTTTTTTATTGTAAATATTCATAGTTTTAATAAATATTAATAACTATTAAATTTGATTTATGATATATGGCTTCATAAGCCATAACGAATAAGTTATCTTTACTTAACACTAATAGGCTCACTCTGCTGTAGGTATGGACCCTCCCAGAGAGCTTATGGTATCATACATCTCTGAGGATTCAGTAATCATATCATGGGCTCAGCCTCTTGCTCACTTTGATTACTACAAAATGTCCTACCAGTCTGCGAGAGGTATGGTCACTTACTGTCCCAGTGCATCTTAATATCAAAGACTGTTTCAATGCGCAAAGACATTGTGGAAATTTTTGCATTACAGGTCAACTGGACCGTTTGGTGATTGACAAGGATGTGACAAACTATACTCTGACCAGACTCCATCCAGCAACAGAATATGAGATCAAGTTAAACACTGTGCATGGAAGTCAGGAGAGCAAGATCATCAGCACCACTGTCTTTACAGGTATATTTACTTATGGTTATAACTTATATTGTGAAAATAATATTGATTAGACAATTGTTGATCTAGACACTGCCAAGATCAATTGCCAAGTCTGATCTGATCAGGAATAATGGACAGAAAGAGCTGGCAGCTCCAGCTAAGTAACCTGTGTCTGTAGGTTTGGCCCTTTAGAATGTACTGCCGACTGATTACTGCAACCAAGCAGTCCTGGTCTTGTATTTTAGCTTTAGCTGCTATTTTTTCTGTTAATGGTGTGCAGCTCATCATCTGGATCCAGGATATATGCAGGATCTATGCTAAAATGTATGAAAGGGTAAGATACCTCCATCCACCACAATTCCCTAATAGCCTGGCACTGAATCTACCTTTTGCCTTTGTTCTCAAGTCCTGTATGTCCCCTCCTGATTATGCAAGACTGTGCAAGATGCTAAACTAAGATGGGTCACTCTAGTTCTAGTTCGAGTTTATCACCTGTCCATCTTTATCACCCAGCCCCTATCATACCATTCCACCTGAATGAAAGAAATGTCTCCTCTTTAGGGGACTGCCACTCCAGGAAGTCAAGGCATTATCCAGGCGTTTCTCATCAGGTGATTCCCTGGTGGCTAGAAGAGTGAAATTGACAGCTAGTTCCATATAACTTGCAGGGCTCTTCCAGAACCAACACTAACCTCACAGTGACACCCCTGGCAAGAATGTTTGAGATCTAGATCTAATCTAGCTTTCTGTACATCTGTTTTGTGATATTCTCTATTGTTGAAAAGGTTTACAAACAAAACTTTGAATTGAATTAATTAATCAAAACAAATTAGTTTCAACCTGGAGAAGTGTGCTATATTTAACCATCTCTGAAAATCCTGTGCAAAAAAACAAGGAAAACACTGGACCAGGACTGTCATACAAGATTGCTATTCTACAGACTTCTGTTTCATAAACTACACTAAACTAGAGTCTTTTTCACCTGCAGCTATGGACATGCCAATGGAACTGATGGCCCTGAATGTCACTCCACAGGGAGCATTGCTGCGCTGGACTCCTCCACTCTCAAATGTGGATAACTATGTACTCACCCTCACTCGCAGCCAAGGTAGGCAGAAATAAAAAGAAAGACAGCATAGGAGAAAAGGAGGACAGAGAGATGGAAAGCATGTCAGGGAAGAGAGAAAAGAGAAGGCAGAAGAGAACCTTGGAAAATAGAAAGAGAGAGTAAAAACTGAGAAGACAGAATGAGTGAGGAAAAAAAGCACAGGAAAGAACTATAAGCAGGGCAGATGATAAAGAGCAACAGAGAGAAAGAGAGTGATGAAGAGTACAGTATCTGGAAGTAGATTAATCTGCAGCATTCCATGCTTGTTAAATTTCTAATTTTTTTGTTTCCTTGATGGCTCATTACACACAATGATTTTTTAACTTAAAATTATCAACTTAACAAAATAGTGTGGCATGTGGGCATGTTGGTACCCACAGCTCCAGGGTCCTCAGTTTGGTCCTGAGCTCAGGTTATGTTGTTGTGCTGTGTGGAGTTTCTCTGCATATTATGCATATTCTCCCCATGTGTCTGTGGGTTTCTTACAGGGTTTCTCCCACCTGTACTTTCCTCTCATCTCCCAAAAGCATGTCAGTGGATTGGTGACTCCACATTGCCCCTAGTTGTGAAAGAGTGTGTGAATTTGTGTCTACATTATAATTTGTTTAATTTGTGTGTACATTATAAATTAATTTACATCATTAAGAGTATGTGCTTTAGTGATAATGGTGAAGTGATTTACAACAAACTACATAAGGCATAATCTTTGACAAATTACATGTTAGCTTAGTTTACCTTTCCCTTCTACCTAGTGACAGCAGACACCTTTCTAGTGGAAGGGAACAAGCAGGAACATCAGCTGAATCAACTTCTCCCCAGTACCCCCTACTCCATTGCTCTCTATGCCACCAAGGGCCCTCTGACCAGTGGCACTGTGATTGCCAACTTCATCACACGTGAGTCTCTTGTTAGCAACTCAAACACATGTATCCAAGTCATACTTCAGTGTGTGTTACTAGTGACAAGTTTGGTGTTATTTGTGATGTGGAATGAGAATATTTTAAATCTCTCTAAACACTAAATCTTCAAAATCAGTGTTGGTAACCTCATGTACAGTGGGTGGCATTTTTTTCTGTCCTGTGTCCTATTTGGAAAAGGTCCCAAAAGTTGTAATTACTAGTTGGGAATTCAAATTATTGTGTAATATATTTTCATTTATTTTTCATATGACTTACATTTGAGCTATGCAGTTGATGGTTAAGAGGCATGCTCAAGAGGCCTAAGAGTAGCAAAATAGCAGCACCAGGAATTTAAACTCTGAACCTTCTGATCAATGATTAAGGAAGTGAATGGAGTGCAGTGATGGCTCACATTTTCAGTAAATCTCTTTTCCTTTGACCAGACTGGTTTGAGCTGGCAGGAAGGCTACAGTAACTCAAATAAGCATTGTTTAATACCGTGGGAGCAGAATTACATTTCAGTGTGCACGGCATAGCAAACAACTGAAGATCACATTTGGTTCCTTTCTTGTCAGTGAAGAAAAGGAAACTGAGTCTAAAGTGGGAATAGGCTAACCAAAATAGGGCAGATGAAGAATAAAAAAAAAAACCTGAGAAAATATTCCAAGGATTAGATTAGATTAAACTTTATTGTCATTACACAAGTATAAGTCCTATACTATGTACAAGTATAAGACAATGAAATGTAGTTTGGCATCTAACCAGCAGTGCAATAAGCATTAAGTGTAGAATGTGCAGTGACTGCAATATATACAGTATGTACAGGATACAGGCAGTAGAATGGACATAATATACAGATGGGTATATAACGGAATGTACTGTAAACATAACGTACACCTGTGTGTGATATTGACATAATATATAAAATATACAAGTGAATATATTATTTAATGTAGTATAAACAAGATATACAGATGGATGTGCTATAGACATAATATACACATTATACAGATTAATAAATTATTGAATGTTCTATAAACAAGATATATAAATGAGTGTGCTATTGTCATAGTATATTTACAGTACAGGCCAAAAGTTTGGACACACCTTCTCATTCAATGCGTTTTCTTTATTTTCATGACTATTTACATT
>JAOVVG010000044.1:22705734-22720343 GCA_028566375.1 Leptodoras nelsoni | reverse complement strand
GCCCTACACCATACTAATAAATTATTGTGGTCTAAAATGACAGGTGTTTCAGTTTCATTGTCTAACCCCTGTATTTTATTACAAGCAGCAGTACAAAATAGGTGAAGCCGAATGGCTAAACAAAACAACAAAAGTAGTTCAAAGTATCAATCAAAATACACCTCAGAGCGTGGAGGGGAGAAACAAAACACAAAAGGGCCAAAACAGTGTTGGGGAGATGAGGGACACTCCATGCTCTGGAACTGGATTCTAAAAAGATAATCAAAGACAGTGTGAGAACCAAGCTAGAAGAACAAAGTAACAAACAAAAGGCAAGACTAATGACAGACAAGAACAAAAACTTAGCTTTGGCAAGATGTCAGCAAGGATCAGAGAGACAGCATAGAATATGAGAAATTCAACGATGACCCACCCTGCTAAACTGAGGGCCCTTTATACTCCTCAGGGCAGCTTGATTGGTAATCAAAGATGGCTGCCAGCAGGTGAGCCTGATTGTGCAATGCTCAGTGGGAAATGCAGTCAGGAAGTAGTCTCCCACAGGGCGAATCTGGCGCCCTCTGGCGGCCAAGACATAACAATGACTTTGCATTAGTTATTATGTTTTTGTTTAAACAAATGCAGGAGCTAATTCTGGATGCTGAGGACACATGGATCCGTCTGGAGGGGCTGGCTGAGACAACAGGGTACACAGTGAGACTGCAGGCAGCCAGAGGCCTTGAGACCAGTGCCATTGTCTCTACATCTTTCACAACTGGTACCTCACTCTCACACAAACAAAATGACAAATAAAATTAATTAACAATAACTTAAATTATGCAATAACCTACGGAATATGTTAAGCAGCTGCTTATGCGCCTTCACAATGGTAACTTTTTATACACGAAGCATCTCATAGAACTGAACTGTAACTCGCTCACGCACTGACACACTCAGTCAGTGTTTTTTTTATTTTTTTAAATCTCTCTTTTTGATAAGAATGTTCTTACTTCTACAATCACTTGATTTTAGTTGGCAATTCTTCTTAGGCTTTCTTAAGTTGCAGTTATCAGTTATTTTCTACTTAGACATGGATATTACTCAAACGTTTTTTTTTGTTTGCTCAGGAAACCGGTTGTTTGCTGTGCCACAGAACTGCGCTCAGCATCTGTTAAATGGTGAGCACCTCAGTGGAGTTTACACTGTCTACATCAACCGTGACCCCAGTCAGGGTGTACAGGTCTATTGTGACATGACTACTGATGGTGGTGGCTGGATTGTAAGTATCTAAAAATTCTTGAAACGCTTGTACAACATCTATAAATATCTATTAGATGCCATATGTTAATTTTTTCAAAAACTCTCATCTACAGAATTGAACAGAGAACACAAGGATACAGTGTAACTTTGGGGTTAAAGCTAAAGTTATCATACTGAACTGTTATTTCGTAATCTCACAAACGTCACTAAATGTCCTATACACAGACTGTTACCTGAGTGTGGTCTGGCTGTGCATCAACTGAATGTTGTATTTGATTTGTTTTAGGTGTTTCAGCGTCGCCAAAATGGCCTGACTGACTTCTTCAGGAAATGGAGTGAATATAGGACTGGATTTGGGAATCTGGAGGATGAGTTCTGGCTAGGTGAGATTAGATCACCTTTTGTAACAGCGTTATGACCACTTTAAAAAAAAAATAAAAAATAGATGATTGGGATTCTGAATGTTTAGATAATTTGTGATGTGTGACAAGGGAGGTTTAATCCTGCTAGCCCATTTATACCAGTTGCCCCGGGGCATGTATAAAAAACAAATTTGACTTCATCGATATGTATGCATAATGCTTATTTTCTTTAGGTTTACTTTATATTGGCTAAACCATTAATCTATAAACTTTAGATTTTATAGCCATGCAAATGCACATTCTATATACAACCTTTTAATTATATTTCTAGCTAGAATCTGAATTGTTTTAATTTCTCATTCTTTGTGGTTATCTGTTTCTCTGTACATGTAGCCATTGTGTTGTTGTGATTGCTTCATGTCACAATGGATTCTGTAATAATGATTTTCCGCTTCCAGATTGAAATACAAAGAAAAATACAAAAAATTATTTATTATTATAAATTATTTCTACACAAGTATTGCCATTGCCAAACAGCCTATTTTGCTGTTGCTATTGTTTTAAGCTTCTGGCAACCCCAGGTGCAACCAATTGCCTGATTGCCGATCTCTGGTCTCATTGGATTGCCTGCTTTGAGGGCCCTTCACAGTCGTAAGGTTGGATCGTAAGGTCAAAGTGTGTAAAAGACAGGGAGAACACTATGCTGATTGTTGCACCGATAGAGTAACATCTTTTGGTGGAGGCTGTGTGATGGTGTGGGGTGGCATCTCCCTCACTGGAACAATTAGGCTTGTCATCATTGGACGCAATCTCAATATCTATACCTATATCGAGATATAGGCAGTGTGTGACCAGGATAGTGACCAGCATGAGGAGGAGATGCCAGGCTGTTGTAGCTGTGTATGGTTCTTCCACACACTACTGAGGCTCCTGCTTGTTAAATGAATATATTGTTAAATTTCCAATATGTCTTGTTTCTTAAAACTTCAATCATCCAGTCCATCATCCATGGCAGAATATGCTGTACTTTTTGTGCTATGTTACAATTGCTAGTATGTATTTTGGTTTTGTGGTCCTTTTGTGTAGGATACTATTAGACGATCCATTTCCAGTGGATCAAAGCACAGCTAAAACATTGATTACCCAGTATGAGCACATACTGGGACTGTGTGTATAAAATGAGCATTAATTACATTATTTTAATAGGAAGGGTCATGGAGGAATAAAATATATATTAGGATTTCTATCACCTTCTCTTTATCCCTTCCAGGGCTCCATAGTACATAAGTGATACATAATAAAAAAAAATACATAAGCTATTACAAATACCCCAAAGCCATTATTACATGCATTAAAAAAAAGCACCCCTTAACCACTGTGATATTTTATTGGATCTTCAGTGCTTCTGTGGTTGTTACCAGGGGCTCTTGGAGATTGATGGCATCATGAATTATGCTAAGTACCTTTAGAATTCTGCACAAAACCTGACAAATCCTCTCTGTCTGTTTGGCCAGATGGATTTTTCATCATGTTAATCACGTGAAACAAACATCTAAATCAGAACAGATCAGCATGCTGTTATATACTGTATGTGTTATATTTCAGTATATTATATTTTCTCAGAGGTACACAATGAGCCTGGTTTTCCTGTTTTTTCTTGTAGGTTTGGAGAATCTTCACAAGATTACAGCTCAAGGACGCTATCAGCTGCGCATTGACATGAGAAATGGCCAGGAGGCAGTATATGCCAACTATGACCGGTTCTCTATTGGAGACTCCAGAAGCCTCTACAAGCTAAGGATAGGGGAATACAATGGCACTGCTGGTGAGTAGGTGGCTTTTTCTGAAAAAAAGAAGATTGGAAGATTAGTGATGACTGGGCTTTTGTCATCCTCAGGGTATCTCAATCATATCCTATAAAATTATAGAAAGCTGCTGAGTATAATTTATAGCATAAAAACATTTTTTTGTTATATTTGTACTAGGTGACTCTCTGAGCTACCACCACGGTCGACCTTTCTCCACTAAAGACAAGGATAATGACAATGCTGTGACTAACTGTGCACTGTCCTACAAAGGAGCCTGGTGGTATAAAAACTGTCACAGAGTCAACCTAAATGGCAAATATGGAGAGTCCAGACACAGTCAGGTAAATGTCAAATATCTCGAATACCTGGTTTTAACTTTTTTCTTTGTTTTTTTCCCAGTAAATAAAAGGATCAGTTTATGGCTTTAAATATACATTCATCCTTACTAAGAAAGGGTATTTTGCAAAGGCAACAGTGTTTTTTGGAGGGTTGTTTCCTGATTTTGTCCCCTAATTTGGTCAGATCCAATTCCCACCCATCAGATTTTTCCCATATTATATGCCAGCTACAAATCAGGCAGGGCAAAGGCTATCACATGCTTCCTCCAAGACACATGATGCCAGCCACCACATCGTTTCAAGCTGCTGCTCATGCAAAGTCATGGAGCAAACACACTCAGAGGAAAGTGCTTGTACCTACATCTATATGCATGTCACTACAGTGCTAAGAATGATCCACCACTCAAATAGCACCTGCTCTGTGGTGGTCCTGTGGGGGTCCTGACCACTAGAGAACAGAGTAAAGGGGACTAACAAAGTATGTAAAGAAACTGATGGACTACAGCCTGTAATTGTAGAACTGCAAAGTGCATCTACATGGTGAGTTGAACTAAGGAAATGGACAGTGAGTGTAGAGAAAGGAGGTGGTCATAATATTATGCCTGATCGGTGTATATTTAATTCATAATCAGCATTTCACTAATATAGTATATTATTTTACTTTGCTACTTGTGATTTTTTTTTAAATATCCACTCTTTACTATTTAGGGTATCAACTGGCACATGTGGAAAGGCCATGAGTTCTCGATCCCATTTGTGGAGATGAAGATGAGACCCTATAATTATCGCAGCATCAACGGCAAGCGAAGGAGGTCCACTCCACATTAATCAGCTGTTTTATCTCCATCTTACTAGCTGTTCCTATTTTTACACAAAAGGAAAAGTAAGGCTGTGTCATTTGTTTGATCTCCTTTGAATAATTGCATTTAGATAATAAACCTTTTGGATTGTTCCCTACTCTGTGAAGATTTTTGATTCCTGAAGGTGTAAAAAAAAAGCACCTAGGCACATACGGTATTATTTACCACAAATGGTTTGGAGAAAAGACATTAATAAAAATTACATACATGACAGTGTTACTTCAAGGAAAAAGATTTTAAAAGAAAATAACTACACGGAAAAATAAAAGACTTATATTTTTATATCTGAAAACAGCTGTGAAATTTGACTGAATGATTTACATGCAAGATTTTTTTTTTAACTGAAATTTCCTCTCCTTTCATTTCTTTTGCTATTGCACATATACATACGGTAACCAAAATGACATCACAATGTGCTCTGGACTACATGGGCTATATGGGCTATCTTGATATCTAGAAATATGGGTTAAATTATACAGTAAGTGAATACAAATCTTGATTATAGAATGAGTTTAGAAACATCTTAATTATTATTTTTGTTATTTATTCTGTAATTTCCACAACCACTTTATACTGGTCAATAGCCTATGTCAGGGACTCTGTGTGCAGTGGCCACTCATTGCTTAAGGATTTTTATACTAACAATTATCTATGTGAAGTAAGGATGAAAGTAAGGATTGGTAAGTCCCAGACAAATATCTTACCAAGTTTCATCCTTAGTTTCATACTTACTTCATCCTTACTTCTATAGATCACAGATCAATATACCCCACATACATCATTGTTCTCCACACATTTATTTATGTGTTTTGACATGACAATGAAAAGTACCTTAACTAATAATTTAGTCAATGCTAAGTTTGGGTATCAGGTTGAGGATATATTCCAACTGAGAACGTTCGGCTTGAGCTACATTCACACATAAATTTGTGCTTGTGCGGCTTGTGATAGCTGAATAGATAGGAATAGATACAGATCCCCAAAACAGCAAATACAGTATGTTGTTTGAAGCAGTACAGCACATTATTAATCATGTGTTAGTAATCAACGAGTTAATAACAGGAATAGAAAAGCATAGAGTCAAATACATTTTATTATTCTGTATATAAACCTGATAAGAAACACCAAACCCTTTTCAGCAATATAACCAGTGTTCAAGCTGGGAAAATAGAGAACCAGACATAATTATCATGACATTTTGAATTGGGTTGAAGACATTTTCAAAATATTTTGACTTTAAATGATGTTGACAGTGATGAGAGCATCATTGTTACCAATTCTAGAAGCTGTCAAATTTCATCCTTATCAGCAGCAGCTCACCAGACAAGGACAATGTGGTCAACACTCAGTTTTGATTGCTCTGATCTTTTGATTCTCATTCTCATCACCATCAGATTCAAACTTGGTTAGGGTTGGAAATGCCCCACCCATTATCACATAAGAGCTGAGGAGATTAAAATGTTGTGCAAATGAAATAGAAAGCATGTAACAAATAATTGAAGGTATTTTAAGTCAACTCTGTAATTAGTTTGTATTCATTTAAACTGTATGTTTTACTCATTGGACCAATTTAAAGACTTAAATAAAGTTATTTTGGAGATCTCATAGGTAAGCTGCTTTTGAATACTCAGATTCGAACATTTCATTACACATGGAGAATAATCATGCCTCATTGCTCTTTGATTCCTTGCACTGATGGTAATTTTGAAAACCAAAGATTTACTACTTGGAAATGCCTGCAAATACAGACTGTATTTCATATAGGGTTTGAAAATCTAATTAGATTACATCTTGATAGTTTTTGACATTGAAATGCCATCATTGCAGTATGGGTAAAACATCCCAGACAATCCCAAATTATTGCAGCAAATTGAAAACTCTTTTGAAAGATCTATCTTTGAGTAATGATTTATATGTGCACTATTTTTCATGCTTGTGTAATTTAAATGTTCATGTAACTTGTCATTGCATAGTGTGCAATCAATTCAACCCCTGGAGTATTTGTTTCAGTCAAAGAAAAAATGGTTATACATTAACTCTCTCAACAGGACTGGGTCAGATGCATGCTGTAAAATGTAAAATCTAATGCTTTAAAAAGCTTTTGTTTACTCTTTTTTTTTATTATTTTATTATCCATGTATGGTATTGTTTTTTTGTTTCTTTTGAGTAAGGTTGTCTAACTGAATGTTGACAAACATTTTGACAGGTCAGACTATTGTCATTATTATTTTTGAGTTAACCTAACTACACAGATTTTAGATTTATTTCTAAATAAAATTCTGTTGCGATTAAAAATTTCTGTGTAGCTTTAGAAGATAAATTTTTTTACTAATCTAGCAAACTAAATTGCTAGTTAAAAGCAAAATTGAAACAGCAAAAAATTTAAAAGCAAATTCATATTAAATAAAACCAAATTAATGCTTTAATATTGGAATATTTTATGTTTATGGTGATATTAAATTATTATAAATAAAATATTGGTGCAATAAAAAGAGATGATAAATGAGTAAATAATAGAAAATATGTTGAATTATTCATAGCCTTATTCATAAATATGTGACAGGAAGCAAAAAGCAAACAAAGTGAAAACATCCACATACCCACTGGTCTAAAAAAAAGGAAATGACATTACATAGGATCTATTTCTGTTCAAACCAGACAACCAGGGTGGTTTCCTTTAGAACTAGATGAGATTTCCATTTTGTGTAGATTAAAGGAAAGAAAGGCCCCGGCTATATCACTATAGCAAGTTAAATATTAGTACTACTGTCAGGTATGGTATGCATTCTCTCAAATGTTGCAGATTCTAAAAATAGGAAAATCAAATTCAATAGGAAAATCAAAATCAATTCATGTCTCTATATTCAGCATCTTCTTAATTTGAGATTTGAGGAAATTTATTCAAAGATGGTGTGTCAGTATCACTGACAAAAACATTGATACATACAAAGTGTTGGTCAAGGGAGCCTTTCAACTATTAGGTGTTCTCTAAAACAAATACCTACAAACATGGTTGGCCTGTGTGGGGAAAAAAATAGAAACTGAAAAACTGAAAACTCAAAAACTCAGTGTCAAATGTGTTTCAGAGACAGGGCAGAGAAAGAGGCTTTGGGTCAGGGTGTGTTTTGCTGCCTAAATGGTCAAATCAACATTATACACCTTCCTGTTACTGTAAGGAAGGATCTGTCTGTTGTTGGTGTAACTGCTGGGTGTAACTGTGTCCACTAACCATCAGACCATAGGTTGTCAGATTGATTGGGAGTAATGAATTGTTAAAAACTTTCTTTTACCAGGTGCTACCTGTTATTGTCTGGCCATGTGTGCCATCATGGCATGTTACAAACCCACAGCCTCTGCTAGTCCCAAAGGAAACCTCTGTGTGCACAGGTAGTTGAAAAAGGCCAGAGGATGTGTATGACATTGTGGGAAATGGTATAGGCTACACACCTTCTAATCCCTCTAGTTCCAAAGCAAAACCACCCCACAGATTCTCGTGGAACCACAGTTCAATTCTTCTGGATATTTGAAAACAATGTATGTGTAGGTAGTACATAGTTTGGAAAAAAATAAAAAATGTGTAATTGTGTAAAAGAAATCTTGTGTTTGTAAAGAAAAACAACACTATGATGAACATTAGTTGAATTTATATAATTTACATGGGACCGCTGAACTTAATCGCTGAACCGCAGTAATACTTTATAATAGTTTGCATTAGTACATTGTTAACAGATATGAACAAATCATTTGTTATTCAGAATTTAAATATTTAAACAACTGATTATTATTGATTGAACTGTTATGAGAAGATATGTTACACTTGGGGGCATGCTGTTATGTGAAAATATTCCCTGATCTTTTTGCAGTGCCTAACGGAAGCTGCTCTTATGTGGTAAAATGTTTCTAAAGGCTTATAATATATCACTAAATAAGCATCTCAATTTATTGCATGTTATCACAATATTATATGCATAAAACATTCACATTTATATTCGGCTAAGTGCTAGAATTACAAATTACACTAAATAATAATTATAACACATTCATTAATAACAAATGAATTGTGTACAGACTATTTTACAGGAGCTATACATCAACATTGTGTGTGTATTTCTTTGTCAAACATTTACAAAATATTTACAAATCATCAATTAATGGCCAAATTCTGAATAACTAATAATTTGTTTATCATAGACCCCTAAGACTGTTTCCTTGTGTCATATGTCTCATTTTAAGGCAGGTTCAATGTGACTGTAGCATACATTTTGAAACATGCAATTTGTGCCTTCCTTCATTCATTCTATGGATTCCATATGGATAGTGATAGTGTTAGGAAGAGATTTAGCTGAGCCACAGATTTACACCAGATCCCATTCTTCTATTAACAGTGTATTAGTTCATTATTATAACACAATGCTTCATCATGCAACAGATTAAAAGTTCCTTAATGGAAATGTAACTAAGAACATTTAAGCACTGACAGCACCAATCTCACTCCATTTGTTCCATCCAGTGGCTGGAGACTTTGTGCCATAACACACTAAGAAGTGTTTCAGTGCACTTGGCATTTCAGATTTATTATTATTAATTAATTATTTAATTATCATTATTAAATGAATCATCCAGTTCATTATTAATACTGTCATTTCTTTATGATGGGCTTCTTATTGTCATTGTGTCTAATGTCATTTCTGCAGTTTTACTAATGTGTAAGATAGTAGATAGAAGAAAATTGTTGCACATGTAATTGTGTATTCTTTTCCTCCCTGGCTCGTGCTGTTTGCTGAGAGAATAGATAATGTATGCGCTGAAGAAGATGTACATGTGGAAATACTGTGTATGCCTCTGTAACAACTGAATAACCTTGGGTACTAACGTGACTAATTAAATTAGATCTAGTTTGATTTAAATGTGCTGTATATTTCCTTTTTAATACATTTTGTACTCATTAATAAAATATTATAAATATGAATTTGGATTTCTCCCACTTATTGTGCACTAAATAGAAATAAACTCCTGTACTCTCCACTCTAAGCTGTTTACCCTACTAATGGGTTCCACGGGAGGGCTGGAGCTGCACAGACATGAGGAGAACTCACGCAAATTCCCACAGAAAGGACAGAGAGAATTATGAGTCAAGTGGGTCTGATGAAATGGACAATAGTGAATCAAGGGAGGTGAGGTGGTCAAGCTTTGTGAAACACTCCAATCAAACCAACACTAGACACAGATCCTCAAGTAAAAGGAAATCAGACAAAGCCTTTGTGCCACACATTATGAAAGAGCATTCTTGGGAGGAATAGACCCTCTTGATGTATGTGTCCAAAGGTACAAATACCACAAAATGTCACAAAGTTGGCAGCTCTACCCTTTTTGGCAAACCATCATGTTAGACATTGTTAATGCATTGTTAATCTATCGCCATTAATGTCGACTATTTGGTGTCCAAAAGTCAGTGAAATAAAGGAGCCCCCAGGCTCAAGGTCAAAAGGTCGTCACTAGCATGATTCTTGTGCATTCACAAATGGTCCCTTAGCACTAAAAGTAACACGTAAGTATGGGAGAATTTATTTATAAGTAGTGGAGAGGACTCCTAACTCACTAAGACCAACTCACATCAGAATCAAGAATCATAAAATGGCTGCTGTCATTCCATAAATGACTCTGAATTTCTAAAAACATACTGCCTCAATCATGAAAGGATAAAGATTGCTGTAGAGCTTGTGAGGATGTAATAACGTCCAAAAAACTGAAGCAACTCAATAAGTGTAAAAATCAAGCTTTTGGCATCATCATGCTACTTGGTAATAGGGATGCCTTCAACTTGGGGATCTCCCAGCCATTCATTAGCCAATCTATCCACCAAACAACAATTGACCTGTAGATATTAAAGCAATCCATATATTTTCCTTCAGATACTCACCAACTACAAAGACATGAAGCCAACTTCATGGCAATTTCCAGTTTATGTAAAAATTGCAAAATGAAGGCGTATTTGTAACCTGAAAAAAATCACACCATCAACACATTACAACCTTTAAAATACCAACGCATTGAGTATCCTGATCATGAGTGGGAATTCTGCACTTATGGGAAAGCTTATTCCTTCCCATAAATCTCATTTGGTTTTTGAAGTAATGCCAATGACAAATTTCCCTTTAATGATATGCTTTCTTTCACACACCAACTGTGCAAGCAGCAGCAGTTGGTCTTGTGCCCAGTTTTGTGCTTAGTGCTGGTACCCATAATGAATTCATCTTTATTACTATGGAGCTACTTTAATGGCACTTTGTTAATATATTTACATGCTGACAGACATGTTTGCTAATAGGCTAAAAATTAGGTTTAGTTAGTAGCCTATTGCAAGTGAGCATTTTTTTATCAAATTAATTGTTTGCACAGTTTGTACTAATAGAGTCTATAGGGTCTAAATGAATCTGCACAAATATGTATCATACAGACACATTTTGAAATTTGAAACTTTCAATTTTAGTTACTGGGAACATTTTGTTGAAGTTATTGCTGGACAAGGGGGTCACAATGGATAATAAACACAAAGGTTCACATACTTTTGCCATTCACAGATATGTGTTATTGGATTTTTTTTTAAAATGACCAAGTCTAATGTTTGTTTGATTTGATTCTCTTTATCTACTTTTAGGACTTGTGAAGACATGAAAAGTTTTAGTTAAATACTGAAAAAACTGAATAAACACAAAAGAAACTTTAGGAAGAACTCTCTTTTGGAGAGTGATTATGAGTCAGTAGTTTTCCACAATTGTGTATTATAGTGTCAAGAAAGTTAAGTCTTTTGAAAGTGTCTTCAGAACAAGCATCAGGGTCAATTGTTTATTTCATTAAAGCTTTAGAACCCAAGTGAGGTTATCAACTATATAATGAGTGAGTGTTAACGGTTTTCACCAAGTGCAGACTATCCATGTTAGATCCACAGCCGTCCCAGTTAACCTATCTGTTTAGTAAAGTCCCAGAGCTGTGTGCATGAGTGTGCATGTATATTGTGGTGTCTGACACTGGAACTAGGGAGCGGGTTGCCTGGTTTGCGTGGTTTGGGCGGAGTTGTAGCCTTTTTCACAGCACAGCACAGGCAGGACTGAAAATGTGTATCTACTGTAGGTGAGATGTGTGACCCCCTCCCCTCTCTCTGTGTGTGATGGATAATTCTTATGAAGCCTCCCCAGCACTGCAACACTGTTGGCAGAAGTGAGGTGTTCTGGCAGCTGAGATCCAATAAATGATTGTGGAGCAGGAAATCCATGCCATTGCGAATGAATGACAGGGAGGCAACAGCAGAGATCCAACTCCTGCGCGACATAGGTGAGGGTGCATGGGAGCCTCACCATGCCCAGCTGTGCATCATTGCCAGCTTTTGCAGCTAGAGGCCGATGGAAAGACGATGCATCTGGGCCTGGAGCTGGAAGAAAATGCACTGCAGGCATTAGTGGATTTGCCCGCCAACACTGCAACCTTATGTTGCTGGATAATTAATTCTTTGCGGAAAAGATTCAACAACGTACTGGAAACAATTCTCACAGATTTTGGTCCAGATTTTCATGATAGGATCATGTTGTTGTTGCAGATTTGTCAGCTGTACATCCATAATTCAAATCTCCCATTCCAGCACATCTAAAAGGTGCAGATTGAGATCTGGTGACTGTAGAGGCCATTTGAGTAAAGTGAACTCATCGTCATGTTCAAGATACCAGTTTGAGATGATTTGAGCTTTGCGATACAGTGTGTTATCCTGCTGGACGTAGCCATCAGAAGATGGGTACACTATGGTCATAAAGGGATTGACATGGTCAACAATAATACTCAGGTAGCATGTAGCTGTGGACCAATGAATTGTAGCCTCATTTGCCTGTACTTAAGTGACAGGAGTGACAACTGGTGCGGCCTTCTGCTACTGTAGCACATCTGCTACAAGCATCGATGCATTGTGCATTCAGAGATGCTCTTCTACATATCATGCTTGTAACAAGTAGTTATTTGAGTTACTGTTGCCCTTCTGTCAGCTCAAACCAGTCTGGCCATTCTCCTCTGACCTCCAGCATCAACAAGGCATTTTCACCTAGAGACCTGCCACTCACTGGATATTTTCTCTTTTTTGTAGAATTCTAGTGTAAATCTTGTAGTGATGTTTGTGTGTGAAAATCCCAGTAGATCAGCAGTTAATATTCTAGTGCCTACACCCATGCTGTGCTCAAAGTCACTTAAATGTGAAACAACTTTCTTCCCCATTCTGTTGCTTGGTTTGAATTTCAGCAGGTTGTATTGACCATGTCTACATTCCTAAATGCATCGAGTTGCTGCCATGTGATTGGCTGATTAGATATTTGCATTACAGAGCACTTTGTAGTTCATCTGTTTCGCTCTGTACTTTGTTAGTCCCCTTTACTCTGTTCTCTAATGGTCAGGACCAGCACAGATCAGGTACTATTTGGGTGGTGGATCATTCTCAGCAGTGCAGTGACACTCGTGGTGCATTAGTGTGTGTTGTACTGGTGTGCCATCTAAACCATTCCATTGTAGCTCCGGCTGTATGTTGTATCATTGTCCTGCTGGAAGGTGAACGTCCACCCCAGTCTCAAGACTTTTACAGCCTCTAACAGGTTTTCCTCAAGTATTGCCCTGTATCCATCTTCCCATCAACTCTGAACAGCTTCCCTCTCCCTGCTGAAGAAATGCTTTCCCACAGCATGATGCTGCCACCACCATGTTTTATGGTGGGGATGGTGTGTTCAGGGTGATATGTGGTGTCAGTTTTGCATTTAGGTTCAACATTTGTCTCATCTGACCAGAGCACCTTCTTCCATGTGTTTGCTGTTTCCCCTACATGGCTTGTGGCAAACTGCAAACGGGACTTCTTATGGCTTGCTTTCAAATATGGCTTTCTTCTTGCCACTCTTCCATAATGGCCAGATTTGTGCAGTACATGACTAATAGTTGTCATGTGGACAGATTCTCCCACCTGAGCTGTGAATCTCTGCATCTCCTCCAAAATGACCAAGGGCTCTTGGCTGCTTCTCTAATTGGTGCTCTCCTTGCCTGTGCTGTCAGTTTAGGTGGGTGGCCATGTCTTGTTAGGGTTGTGCAGTTGTGCCATACTCCTTCCATTTTAAGATGATTGACTCAATAGTGCTCCATGAGATGTTCATAGCTTGGGATATGGTTTTATATCTTAACCCTGCTTTACACTTCACCACAACTTTATCCCTGACCTGTCTGGTGTGTTCCTTGGTTTTCATGATGCTGTTTGTTCACTAATGTTCTCTAACAATCCTCTGAGGCCTTCACAGAACAGCTGCAGATATACTGAGAATACATTACACACTCTATGGACTCTATTTACCAATTAGGTGACTTGGGCAATTGGCCACACTGGATTTTATTTAGGGGTATCAGAGTACAGGGGGCTGAATACAAATGCACGCCACACTTTTCAGATTTTTATTTTGTAAAAAATTGAAAATGATGTATCATTTAGTTTTCACTTCACATTTACTTCTTAGTTTATGTCTATCACATAAAATCCCACTAAAATACATTTAAATTTATGGGTGTAATGTGAAAAAAATGTGGAAAAGTTCAATTGGTATGAATACTTTTTCAAGGCACTGTAGCAAATGCAGTTCTTAGGCTATCCAAGTGAAACCATCCATAACCATCTTTAGGGTATTTGTGTGGCATCATTATAGCAATCTCATGGAGATAGTGGGGGCCACAGCATTCAAAGATCTGGTTTACCAAAACATTCTATGCCCATGGACCCTCCAGATCTCTTTCTTTACCTAACAGGTTTAGACTTAGAAAATATTGAGACTGTGTCTGAGTCCTGAACACTAATTGGAAGACTGTTTCATAATAGTGAGGCTCTACCACCTGCCATAATCTGATTTATTCTGGTGGCTTCTGTTGCCCCTCCAAGACTCAGCTCAGAGGGCATATGTGATCTGTGATAAAGACTGTGATAAAGAATAAAGACAGCAC
>JAOVVG010000044.1:22670543-22688844 GCA_028566375.1 Leptodoras nelsoni | reverse complement strand
AGAGGAGATCTGCATGGAGGAATGGGCCAACATACCAGCAACGGTGTGTGCCAACCTTGTGAAGACTTACAGAAAACATTTGACCTCTGTCATTGCCAACAAAGGTTATATAACAAAGTATTGAGATGAACTTTTATTATTGACCAAATACTTATTTTCAACCATTATTTGAAAAAAAAATGTGATTTTCTGAATGTCTTTTCTCATTTTGTTTCTCATAGTTGAGGTCTACCTGTCAATTACAGGCTTCTCTCATCTTTTTAAGTGGGAGAACTTAATTGTTGACTGACTGAATACTTTTTTTCCCCACTGTACATGCAGATCACCCAAGCTGTGGGCACTGATGTCAGTATGACATCCCATGTCCCATGCCATCACAGAAGCTGTTTTTGTACCTTTTCTTGGTAACAGTCTAGGTGGTCTTCTTCATCTTTGGCACGTAGAATCAGATGTCCATTTTTGTGGACTCACAGTATACAGTATATGTTTCCACTGTCTTTCAGTCCATTTCATATGACTTCAGGACCAGAGAACTCATTGGCGTTTCTGTGCAAAATTAATATGTGGCTTCCTCTTTGCATAATGCAGTTTCAGCTTGCATTTCTTGATGCAGCAGCTTACTATGTTAAGTGACTATGATTTTAGTCATGTAGTAAAGTAGTCATGTCAGGTTGCATTTCAAAATTACTGCCTGAAGGCTCGATGGTCACACACATTCAGCAAGATTTCCCCTTTTGAGAAACATTGTCTTTGAACTGGCTGACAATTCTCTCATAAAGTTTAGCAGAAAGTGATGAACCACAACCCATCCTTACTTGCAAAGATGGTTGATGTTCCTATTATTCTCAATCTTGATGATCTCACCTGATAAACTTTTTTTTTCAACTATTTTTGAGAGTGTTGCAAGCATCAATTTCTAAATTTTTTATATTTGACAAATATAATTATGTTTATCATTGAAACCACTGAAAATCCTTTCTTTGTTTTATTTTTCCAGTATTATTTTGTCCCTCTGCTCCAAAATTTCTTGTCATTATCAGTTTTGGGAAGAAAAAAAAACTATTTGCAATAGTTATCTTTTAGTTCGATAGTACAGTTTTAATTGCATTTGAGCTTTCAATGTTTGTTTTCATAAATAAAAACATTCAACTGTTCAAAGTGTTCAAAACATGGAACAGAAAATTGTGTGTGTGTGTGTGTGTGTGTGTCAGTCAAAGGAAGAAAAACACAAGAACTTCTGCACCACAAGGGCTTCTATTCCTTGTTCTCAGATCCATGAGGCATCCCACCATTTGAGTTATGAGACCACTCAACGTCTGTTTCACTCATCTTCTTTCCAAACATAGAATAAAGCCCACAGGAAGACCTACCACTAATTGAATCTGTACCATCTGGTCCCTGGTAACTTACTGCTTACAAAGGTTAGCATGGCAACTACTTTAAAAAAAACTTACTGAATTCTTAAAGCTACCACCTATCTTAAAGGATACCGGCTTGTATTTAAGGCCAAACTGTTAATATTAAAAGCTACAAGGGTGAATTCCAGATTAATAATTAAGTTTCAGCTGCAGGATCAAGCAAAAAATTGCTAGGAGATAAACATAAGATGAAGTCCTTTTCATTTAGCATCTCTGGGTGGATGGCCAGAGTTTGCATGAGCTCCCTGTGTCAGCATGGGTTTCCTCCGACAGTCCGAATTCATGCAATCAGGAAATTTGGAGAAACTAAATTTCCCCTAGGTATGAATGTGTCTGTCTGTGTGTTTGCCCTGTGATGGACCAGTGGCCTGTGAAGGGTGTTTCCCTGCCTTCCGCCTAATGAGGACCAGGATAGGATCCAGCACACCCATGACTCAGTAGTAGCATGAGTGGCTCGAAGAATGAATTAATTTGTTACAGAGTAAAATTGAGCTTTTGAAAGAGTACATCTATGAAGATTAAATGTAGATGGAAGGAGCTACCTTAATATAGGAAACCACCAAGGAAAAACTGAGAGAAGAACAGCTTACCTGTCTCTGCCTCAGTAGAGCTCTTCTTGCTCAAATGAGAACCCTTGAAGGCTGAGATGAAGATGATGTACAGAACCCCAGGTTTCAGAGATGTAAGATGGTAGGAAGTGGTATCTGCTCCCACTTGGATCTCCTGGCTAGAGCCTTCAGCAGAGCTATAGCTCAATATGTAGCCATCAATCTCAGCACGGACCTTCTCCCACATCACAGTCATTGTGGTCTCAGTTATATCCTTAGCGACCAGGTTATTTGGAGAATCAATGTCTAGAAGAGAAAGGGTTTGTGTTGGTTTTGAGAAAAAAAGCCATGACAAATAAAGAAAAAAGTCAATATCAAAATTGTAAATGATTGCATGATTTCCTATAGCTATGGATATACTGAATATGCTTTTGTGTATAAATTATTTTAGTCACTTTTGATTGATTTAGACTTCATTCATTAAACAAACATTAGCTTATATACTATGTGGTTGAGAGTCAAATACATGAAGTCCTGCAAGCTTTAAATGTTGAAACTGACCAGATCCTGTATCTTAAAAGAAGCCAAAATGGAGAAATAGAGTGTATTGTGTGAACAGCTAAGTTTATGTGTAAGTCAGCACTGGCAAGAGCCACAACAAGAAGTAAGAAAGAATGTAAGAGCGATAATCATTTGTGAAATTCCTCTGTGGTTCATGCCCATGATGTCTGAACTTTGCATGCCAAAAACAGTGAGATCAACATGCCTCAAAGCTTTTTGTTATTATATCCACTTTTTTGAGTTGCCTTGATTTGATGTATGGTATGGAATACAAAAGAGCAAATCTGACTGCAAACAGTAGCATCAACCCAGTGGAATTCTAGTTCAAATACTCTTAGTAAGTGCTAACCTCAACTGCTAAACTTTTTGCCATCAAAACCGCAAGCAGACACTTTTTCTTTTTCTTTACTTGCTGTTTTATTTGCAAAAAAACTGG
This sequence comes from Leptodoras nelsoni, assembly GCA_028566375.1. Classification (NCBI taxonomy): domain Eukaryota; kingdom Metazoa; phylum Chordata; class Actinopteri; order Siluriformes; family Doradidae; genus Leptodoras; species Leptodoras nelsoni. The sequence continues at coordinate 22,685,881 of JAOVVG010000044.1, read as the reverse complement.
TCAAATCTGCACTTCAAAAGAATAAAGCCAGCAGGATAAGAAGTTGATTATACCTTTAACTGTCCCATGCTTAACTGTATTGTGAAATAAGCAGCATTAACATTTTGCTGGTCAAATCTCTCAAGGTTTAGCCAAGTTTCAGCAAGGAGTGGTGATCAAAGGTCTCCCTGGTTTAGTGATGAAGAAAAATACAATAAGGCTTATGGCTTTCACTGTATGGAAAACACATGTTTAAGAGGAGTTTACTCTGGGTTTTGAGCTTCTCTATGTAAAGATGAATAGTATTCTGTCCATGAATGGAATGTACACCTTGGAGAAATTTTTACCACACATTAAATTAAGAATGCAGAGGCTCAGGAAGCTTAGATTTCATTCAATTACTTTGTATGTTACGGAGCTTAAACTTAATTTAATTCATTTAGGGATATCTTATCTATGAATAAGTTGAGCCTGTGTTATGGGCATCCAAATTACTCCAGAGCTAACTACTGTTAGCTGTAGTTACAGAAAAGTAGTAATATACTGTGTAATGAACTCTGTTTAGAGTAAGTTACTAAGAAGTAGAGGTTAAGTAAGTGGCACTTCACAGCCTGAATAAGCATTATCCTGTTGAATGAGACCACTGCCATTAGTGAATACCATTGCCATGAAGGGGTGTACTTGGTCTGCAACAATGTTTAGGTATGATATGTGTCAAAGTAATATGGACGTGAATACCAGAACCCAAGGTTTTTCCAGCAGAATATTGACCACACAATCACACTGCCTCCACCAGCTTGCCTTCTTCCCATAGTGCATCCCATCTTTTCCCCAGGTAAGTGACATGCATGCACCTAACCATCCATATGATGTAAACATACATTTATCAGATCAGATTTTCTTCCATTGCTCCATGGTCTAGTTCTGATGCTCATGTGCCCATTGTAGATTTCGGTGGCAGACATGGGTCAGCATGGGCACTCTGACTGGTCTGTGGCTAAGTTAGCTACAGTAGCTTTTCTGTGTGTTTTGCCAGATGGACTAGCATTTGCATACCACATGCATCAAAGGATGCTTGGGCACCTATGACCAATCAGGTGCAGATTTACCAGTTTCGGTAGGCATAACCACTGCCTACGACTAACACCCCCAAAGGCCTACACTTATGGAGATCCACTGATCCAATCCCAAACCCTTATACTTGCCCATTTTTCCTACTTTGAAAACATCAACATTGAGAACTGACTGGTCACTTGCTGCCTAATATATCCCATCTCTATTCAGGTGTCATTGTAATGAGATAATTAATGTTATGCATGCCACATGTCAATGGTTTTAATGTTAGGGTTGATTGGTGTACTTGGCCAACAGTTACAGGAGAGTAGATGGTATACTGTGAGCATGCTGCATGACTGACTATATTTGGAAAAAGTTACTGGAAAATGGAGGGAACTATGTAAAAGAAATTAGAAATGTACTGTTTTTTTTATTCACATAGCTCAGTGATCTACACCTGGAAGTCTTTTTTTTCTATGATATCCTCTCTACCTTTCAGACTTAGACTTTAAGGTGTTGTCACACTGGTATATCACTATTCTGTAATTCTAGAAGGACTTGACTATACATTTAACATTTCTGGATTTTTGTTGTGTTTGTAAGATATGACACCCCACCAGTTGAATTATTATTATTTAACTCACTAACCTGTGATTCCTGTGGCATGGGATGGTTTGCCCTCATTGCTTCCTTTGATGGCCTGCACTGTAATCTGGTACTCAGTGCCTGGGTTAAGACCTGCAAAGAACAATTCATTTAATTTGCACATAAATATAAAAGCAGCATTGCCACTCACTCATTGCCCTCACACTTAATATTTACTCAATGCTGCATGCCTATAGAGTACTGAGATCTGTTAAAAAAAGATGAAATGCTTGTTAAAGTCTTTAAAAAATATTAAAGCACAGCTACATGCCTAATTCAAAGTTTACCAACACAGAGAGGGGTAACATTTCAGGTCAGGGTAATATTATAAGAGTCAGGGTATGCAGGTCTTCTTCTTAAAGAAGTTTACCTATAATGGTGTGCACAGTCCTAGCTTCCTGGCTCCTCACTACATTTTCAAGCTCCTCTTGGCCGTCAGGGCTGGCATGACGTAGTTTATAGTAATCCACCTCTGTTTCAGGGTTTTGCCAGTCAACCTGAATAGAGTCCTCTGTCTGTCCAAGCACACGGATACCTTCTACACCAGACAAATCTGCACCAACACACAATATAACGACTCACAGAAATTATATTCAAAACACTGTAATAGTATAACATTTCCAAAATTCTGATTATTTGATCCCCTTTATTATTGTCATCTGGACTTCTTGGGCTGGGTTTTGGATTACCTTTCTCCAGTGAATTCTGGATATCATGGGACACAATGGGATGTGAAGAAATTAGTTATTCTCTAAGAACAATCCCACAGTAAGAACATTTTCATCTATTGGTACCTTCTTGTTGACACTGAAACTCTTTGCAGAGTAGTAACAGTATCCAATATGTACCATTCAACCTGTTCATAGTTTCATAGTTTAATCTATAACTAGGAACATATATAACTATAAATATCCATCACAATAAAATGAATGTTTTGCTTTTTTGTTTTCATATCAGAAACTTAATTTACTATACGCATAATGGCTGGAGGTTATTGTTGAAGTATTTATACAAATGGATAGGAAAAGGTCATCTGGTTCCCTATTTAGAAAAAAGAAGAAATAAGGACACATTAAACAATTACACATTAAACAATTTCATATTTAAAGGGGGTTTGATAATATGTCCTGCCACAGTGCAAAAACTGTTCAGGAATGGGCCATTTGTATGCACCGTATGCTGAAGATCTACTGTGATATTTTGAATGAAGACAACTATACTGTCTGTCCAAAAGCTTCAGCTTGCATTGCGCTTTTCTCTTTAACTTGTAATTTATTTTGCCCTCCATAATTGTGCCCTCTGTATTTTCTCATCTCTTTCACCTCTGGTATAATTTACCTTAATTTTTTTCTGTCATATTTGCTTCCTGATATTTCTTTCCTGGAATCTATCCTTCCATCTACATGTGCAGTGTTTGTGACACACTGGCTGTCACATAACCCAAAAGCTTAATATATCCATATTTCTTCAACTGCTGTTCTTTTTTTCCCCATAAATAACTTTTGTAATTGTGGCAAATAAATCATTTTTATATAATTAGTCTTCAGTACTTGCTTCCATAATGCATCTGGCTTATCTAGATATTTTGTACATATTGGGCATTCAGTTTTGTGATGAGGTTGCAGCTTTAAGGTACCTTCTGATGATTCTTCCATGTAGATGTTTATTCAAGCAATGCTGCAGAATAGAGCAGTGCATCACCACTGCTGTCAACTAAACCTTCCTGCAGATTGCTGCAAAGGTTGTTTTTTACTTCTTTTCACTTAAAAAATCAATAAAATATATAATTTGGCCATGGTGTAGTAATTTTGCATGCATCTGTCACTGAGTATAAAAACTGCAGCATAAAAAAGTCTACCTGTTGTGGCTGTGATGCGTTCTGCTTCACTCCTGATGTCCTTGATTACAGCCTGCACTTGTACTATATAGGTAACTCCAGGTTTAAGGCCTGTGATCAAGTAAGAATTTTCAGTTTTGGAAACATGAATCTCCTGGATGGCTCCTTCATTTCCATGAGGATAGTAGGAGAGCAGGTAGTACTCTGCTTTCTTTACATGTTCCCACTCCACCAGCAGGGACACATCAGTCACCTTGATCACACGCAAGCTTTTTGGGCCCAGTACTGTAAAAACAGACAATTTTTCATGTTAAAATTGGTGCAAAACTTATTTTTTTATGCAAAAAATAAAATGCCAAAGCAGTAAAATGAATTACTCAGTGATTCACTATATGTACTAGAATAATTATATTGATTAACTGAAATATACCACTGTATATGCACTCATACAGACAGACAGCAGTCTGTTCACAGCAAGGTTTCCACATACAGGTTTCTAAATGTCTCTGGAGTTAAAACATATGTTTAAATTCCAGGAAATTAACAAAAATCCTTAGGGAATAGATGCAAGGGGAAGGCCAAATAGATGGTCAGACAACCACATTAACCAGGAAAGAATTCACAGCAGGGTCCACATGGTGAAAGGACAGGAAGTCAATGTTTTCCTTTGGTTTAGCAGGAGCCTTTTTCATTTTGTGGCAGTTGATACTCCTTCTTCATTCCAGTGTCTGCCAGTAACAATTTCACCTTTAAATAATAACCCACAATGGTCCTCTGGGATAAATATAATGCAATCTAATGACTTTGAAAAAAACATAGTGCAAGAAATAGTGCAGCACATTCTAACAAATGAATAACAAAAACATAGTAGAATTGTATTTTAATTTCATAAAAGGTAACAAATCTGCAGAATATATCTCTGATCCCTGAAAAAGATTGACGTCTGTGCTCTAATTTACCATGCTCTTCAGTGGTCAGGACCCACACAGAACCACCACAGAGCAGGTATTATTTGGGTGGTAATCATTGTCAGCACTGCGGTGACCCTCATGTGGTGCTAGTGTGTTAGTATGTGGTGCTGGTACTGTATGATTGGATCACCTGATAAAATCAGGACAAAGAGTGTAGGTACAAGGAGATGGTTTTAATGTTATAGATGATCGGTTTAATGTCACTGTTTGAAGTTAAGTCTTGTTTATACAGCCCCAGAAAGTATATGTAGTAAGTGATCTAAAGACTGCGCATTTGTACACTTTTGATCTAGCAGAGTGAAATCCAGCATGACCTTAGAATAAGGCTCTTGGCTGATTCGCCTTTTGATGATTAAACCCATCCGTGATGAAATACAGATTTTCAATTTAATTTATTCTCACCCCCAGTACCTTTATACATAAGCTATTTTTGCCTTCAAATTCCCTGCTGACATAAAATTGGTTCAGTGCCTTCAGGCTCCCTGAGTGCTTCCACAAATATTTACCAATATAAAACAGAGGTGATGTATAAAAGCAGTGCAAGAAAAACAAAAAGCTGATAAATAATTGACAGATTAAAATATCACATACCACCCTAGCTCCATTCATGGCATGTGCTTGAAATTATAATTCAGCTAGCAATTCAGCTAGTACCACACTGCTTCAGGGTTTGCTTTCTCTTCACTCATATGGAATCAATTATGATGTCTTACCCAGGTGTGTTAACATGGACAGTATATCCTTCTCTAAGATTCATGCCATTCCCAATATTATTTTTTGAAGATCACATATCGGTGCATTCCTACCCTGAGGCACTTCATATGCTTGTGAAGGAAAAAATTGTAACAGTAGAAGCTAACTACAGAGAGTCCTGCTACTGAAAATTGTCTAGTCCTGCTACTGAAAACTGCTGTTTTTGACATTCATGAAGGTACCAGGAAGTAAATGCCTCAAATTATATGTGTGTTAAGATTTGCATTATGTTTTGTATAAAAGATAAAATACTTTTACCTGAAAAAGAATGCCTTCTTCCTCATATACCTCACAAGATTATAGAAGGCCATAATTAAATATGAACATATTGTGTTGCACCATGATCACACATTTTATCATTGATTCTACAACAAACTGAGCCATGAAACTATGTGCTCATGGGTAGAAAGATTTCATCCAGCTTTCATCCAGTAAGGCTGCTTTGTGACAATGTCTGTTATTAAAAATGCTAAACATTAATATCCAGTAACTGTTTGTTGTTCCTGCCTTGCGCCCTATGTGGCCGGCTAGGCACCGGCTCCCCTGTGACCCTGAAAAGGAATAAGTGGCCAAGAAGATGAATGAATGAATGAATCAGTTGTACTAAACTTGGTCGCTATATTTTCATTAAAGCTCAAAGTATTAGTGGGGTTTTTTTGTCTGTATTTGGCTATGTGGACTGCCATTACTACACTCGTGTTCAATAGTTCACCCTGTGAGGAACATAAAATGAAATATAACTGGGTTTCATTTTTTTTCCCAAATTCAGCCATTTTAATAATCTTGCCTACTGCCAACTGAAGTATGGTTGAGGTACGGGAAACTGACACATGAACTTGACTAGGCTACAGATAATCCTGGGTTTTGAGTTGCTACCAAGACCATGCTGCCTGGTGGAAATGCTCTATTAGACACATAGTTTCATACAGCTAACTGACAAACCTTTAAATATGAAAGATATACATAATCCCAATAAAACATCCAACAACCTTAGGTAAGAATTATATGATATCTGAAATCACCATCTTAAAATATTCCTGAAGAAACCTTACCCAGAGAGCAGTCATTTCCATAAAAGCCCTCATCACAGAGACACTGTCCATCAATGCAGTGGCCATTCTCTTTGCAGTCGCTTGGGCATTTCTGAATGCTGCAGGTGTCTCCAGAGAAGCCCTCAAAGCACACACATTTGCCATCCACACAGTGGCCCTTGTCATTGCAGTCATCAGGACATGTGAGCAGGCCACAGTCATGGCCAGTGTAACCAGTGTGGCAAACACATCGTCCATCCACACAGTAGCCATTATCGTTACAGTTATCTGGACAGGTGGAGATGGAGCAGTCTGGACCCTCCCAGCCTGCATCACATTTGCAGGTGCAGGTGTTGTCCTGGTATACACCATGGCCACTACAGCTTGTGTTCACACCTATAAAGCAGGACAGTTGCATGAAATCTGGAGATTGACTGGCAAAACTTCAACTTGCAGTATACAGATGATACTTATTAGATGCTGGTATCTATTAGATCATGGCAGTTGATCAGTAGTATAAATGGATAAATTTGAATCAGACTATATTAATTCCACCATGTTCAATTGGATTAGAGGTAAATGTGAATAAACATTTAATTAAAAAGGGACACAACAGTTTAGTATTTTCAGGTGTACTTATTAGAGATCATCTCCTGAATCGGCTGCACTGTTGGCATGTGAACTAATACCTGAGCTTCCTCTACAGCAGCCTTGAGCACATTGTGACTTCAGGTAGGTAACCTCCTCCTCCAAACCATTGACACGGTACAACAAGGCTTTGAACTCCTCTGAATCAGCGCACTTGCAGCTAGATGATGGTAACTTAATGTTGTGCTTGAATACAATGTCCTTGTGCCCATCCACCGTCATGACCTGGTCCTCAGATGCTTGGTCCTGGGAAGGCAAATTTGCCTGCAAGTCCTGTTTACAACCAATCCTGTACACATGGTTAAATGTGACTGCTTTCTCAGACTCTTTTGCATGTGTAACAAGTGAGACTATACCCAGCAGGAGCAACTGGAACCAGTTTAGTCTGGGAAGCATGGCCTGCAAAAGAAACACACAAACAATTTCTCATGGATATCCATGTGGAAATTCAGAGATAGACCATACCCTGGGCTCATTAGAATGCTTTTGGTTTTGGTCTTTTTCTAGCAGGGACCGAGCCTTGTTACATGCACGATAAAGTTGGATGGTTGATCCAGACTTTTCATTATATTTAATGTGGTTAAGGTTATTTTACTTCAGAAATGCCTCATCCTGCATTAAGAACTTTAAGAACCCTTTTGATTGGCTGGTATATTCACTCTTAACTTTTAATTATACAACCACAGCCACAAGAGCCTAAAGAAGCCTAGAACTCTCTCTAAAAAAACAATGTCATTTCTAATAACAGTGATGTCATCCAAAATCCTTTTTTACTTCACAGAAAAAAGCAGAATATATAGTATTATAAAAGATATGGTTTTTTTGTTGTTCTAGAGAAAAAATATTTTCTCTGCTTATTAATAATAAGTAAACGGGTGCTTGTGCAGGTGACTTGTAATAATATGTGCAACATTTAAAAAACATTTTCCCATAGTAGCGTACTAATTAACTCTGTAAAATAAAAGGCACTGTGGAAGGTAATAATAAGAATAAAAGAATAAGAATAAGAGTGCATTAATTGCTCATCAGAGAATGAGATTCAGTAAGTATGAGCAGAAGCAGTAGCAGAAGAGCACAGTTTGCCACTGAAGTTACATAAAAGACCATGTCCTTGTGGGCCTACGGGGCCCCAAGGCAAGGGTCTATAAGTAAAGTCTTTGAACATCTTCTGTTACCAGTATGGTAAAAAAAATGTTCATGTGGGTTTTTTGTATGGATTCAAATTCATAATACATATGTATTAAAATATACTAACTACACTGTAAAGAATAATAGTCTTTTTACAGTTTTTCAAAAGTAACATTTACAGTGTTTCCTTGTATTTTGAAATGACAGTAAATTATATTAAAATTCAAAGAATAAACTGTTTATTAACATCGGTATAAATGAAATACATGAAATATCTGTTTTTAACATATGAGATTTACAAAACTAACCACAGAAATACAGCATTCTTCACTGAAAAAAGTAGCAGGTTTTCTGTAATTTACACAAGAGTGCAGTTAAGCTACATTCAACAAAATAAAATGCTTTTATTTTGACAGTTTATTAATGTATTTAAATAAAACATTTATTTGACAGATTTTTTCGCCACTTACACAATTAAATCTGACAATTAATATAAACTTAGGCTTTTGTAATATATGATGTTTTTTGTGAGGATTAATGTGTAAAACCATCTTAGATTTATAGTATTTCTAATAACACACTCTTGTTAAGGCATGTGTGAGTGCTTAACGAAATCATGAAATTGTGAGCAGAAGATCTCGGGTTCGGTTCCCGCAAAGGGGGCGCGCGCACAGTTGAGCAAAAGTCGATATTACAACTCAACATTATCAAGTTACTTAAGCTTTCTTTCATTTGTTTGTTTTACTTTAACCTGTTTTAATTTTAGATGTTAACTATACTAAATGTAATTCCATCTTTTAATGTTTTACAGACATTTCCTCGCACCGCAGTTTCTGGAAAATTTCAGTTTTTTTTGTTTTTATTTGCAGCTTATGTTACAGATAATTACTGTTGTTTACAAACATCTTCTGGCGCCCCCTGCTGCCAGAAAATTACCCTTTTTTACGATATTTTTTTAGTAAAATAGAATGGAAGTATTGCACAGTACCTAATAATTTCAACATGCATAATTTAACAGTCTTTCCCTCAGTAATTTGTTGCACAATTTGTTTTCATCTTTGAGGACATGTTAGGAGCTCAGGACCAGAAGAAATTGCAAAATCAAAGTGTGGTGCAGCTGTGAATGGCAAAAAGCCTAAAAACAAAGAGTGTGGTCTTAGCTTTCCCTATGGACAGGAGATGAAATGTGCACATGATTCCCCAAGCAAATGCAAAACATCAACACTGGCCTTTCCTTCCCAAGGAAGGAATATGGAGATATGGAGTGTTATTTAAAAGGAACTCATCGGATCATGTAATGAGGATGGCTTTCCAGTAGATCACAATTTCACTGTAATGTATAACAGACTTTCCTGAATTTCATCTCATAATTAATGGTCTAACTTTCTGGAGACACAGGATCTCACTAATCTTCACCATGACACATTTGTAAAAACTGCATTTATACTCCATTAAAGTTTTTACCGCATTCAGTACTGTTTCAAACTACTGCAGCTGGCATGGACACTGGGGGCTGGAGTGGAGCAGTGACTACATAACTGAGTAGATTGAATTGTGTAGATTGAACCACATCCTCGGGTATCACCTGCACATCAGAACTTACAATGAACTTACAATCGGAAGAACAGTTTATTGCTCCCTCTAAACAGTTATTTTTTTATTTTTCTCCCAATCTGCTGTCTTTTATTTACCCTAGAAAGCAATTACTTGAGACCTGCCAGTTTTTCTCACTCCCCACTGATCAGCAAAAAACTAGCTGCCAGCATGAAAGCCTTTACTGTCCTAAAATGGTTCAACAAAAAATAATCATAATAGCAACAGTTGCCCAGACTCAGACAGTCAGGTCAATGTACTGGCATCCTCAAATGTAATTTACTTAATTTATCTTCCATGTTTCCTGAGTGCATGAAGGAAACAATGAGTTCAGCAAAGCTGGACACAAATCTCTTTAGAGAGGTTGTCTTATTGGTGCCTGCACTTTTAACTTGCCCACAGTGGTCTCAGATTCCCTTCAGTGTCAGAGAGTCACTGGTGAGCTGCATATAGACCACATTCCAGCCCTGATTAATTACACTCAGTCTCGCACATGTCAGTAAGCTGTGAAACCCGAAACTCTATGTAAGATAATAGCAGTGAGCAGGTTAACACCTACAGGACAAGGTCAGTGGAAGTACATACAGTAAAATGTCCAGAGACAAGTTTGATGTATCTCCACAAGCAGCAAACCACAGATTCTCATAGAAGGTAATGAGAAAAAGAGTAGATCTGAGCAGAACCACCAGCACTGTGGTTGCAGTCTCCTTATATTTTTTGGATAGGTCTCAAGTGGTGGATCAAGGGCAACGTCATTCTCTGAGAAAAAGGAATTGGCAAAACAGAGAGGAGAAGGAAAGGTCCACACTGTGTATGCTTGTCTCTTGAGATATATTAAGGATCAAACCAAAAACAGTCTGTTCTTCTGCTTTTCAGAGCAGAACTTGGGTCCTGCTATTAAGCCAGACGAGGGTCTTGGTGAGCTGGGAAAAATGCCACTAGACACTTTAACAGCAGCTACAAATATTTACACTGGTGCATTTGTTCTCTCATCTTCAAGTGGCAAAGCCTGAAAGTAATTATGCTCATGTATGGGACGCTGCATTATATTCCCTGCTTAGTCTGTAACACTGGGGAACTAACCACAACTTCCTTAATACAGTTACCAAACCCCAAAATCACCCAGTCACCCTAGAACAAAACATATGCACTAGAATATTTTCTTCAGAGCTGAAAATGCTGCATTTAGATACTAACACAATTATTTTTAGCCTCTTATATTTTCTTGCAACCAGAAAGCAAATTCACTGCTGTCAAATCTAACATTAAACCAGCAAGCTAAAATTCTGCATCTAGGATTCTATAGAGCAAAAAAGATAATAATGGCATAACTCAAAAATGCTTTTGGTCATGTATGAAGGAAGTACAGCTTTGTTTTTAGTGGTACATAAATTAACAAAACCAAAATTTGAAAAATCGAGGCAGCTCTTCATTGATCTAATGCATGGTACACTGAGGTGTATATATTAGGCTGCCCACTCTGACACAAAGGACCAAAGAAACAACCTTGCTTCATGTTTAAATTTCAGTGTGTAATTCTGTCCACATTCTCCATTTTTCATGCCCACATGTTTAAAGCCAGGTGAAAATAAACAGCATAGACAATGTTCTGAGGAATGTTATCCTTTGAGCACTATATTCACATTGTAGTTGATTCTGCTGCTTCGCTTTACAATGATTCCATGATAGGACCAATACTTTATTAATGACTATTAATGATGTTACCCTCTAATCCGTATGTATATATAGGGATAACCAAGACTCCAGGACCACAGTGCAACATATGGACAACAGAAGCACTAATGTACACAGGAGAGCAAATGAAGTGACACATGTTAGATATATTATATGCAGAAGTGAAAATAAGCAAAATTCCACACATTATGTAAGCAGTCAGTTTTTGACAAATCACACTGTCATATGAATTTCTTTTAAATAATAAGCACCATGTAACGTATCAAAAGTAGCATATTATCCATGCATTACATACATCAGCTACACTATTTAATACAAATTTGATCTAAAACTGGTTAATAATATTATTATATCATTAAAAGTCATCTCCTAATACACAGTACCAAACAGAATTGAGAACTGCCATACCGCTGTAGTTATTTCTCTGATTCTGAATGTCCAAAAGTCATTTACTCTCACTCACGCTGCCTTGCAGTGAGCACCTGTAGAGCAGCTCTGAATTGGTCCTCCTGAGCAGTGTTCCAGTGAGTTCTCCAGCTCCAAAAAAACCCTCACACAATTTAAATGAGCAGCCCTGAGCCAAAAGGCACCCTGGGCGTTCCTCTCTCTCTCTTTCTGTAGCTCAGGGATCACAGAGGGACATAATGTGAGGAATTCCACAACTCAACATTGTCTGGAACAAATCCTTTCTTCAAACATTACTTTAACAACCTACCACCACTAACTGGTCATTTTATGTGTGGTCATTTTATGTGTGTATGTATATATATATATTTCTTTTTGTTAGTTTTTTGTATTTATATTCCCGATATAAATGTGTGATCATTATCAAATACATTGTAGGTCTGTAATAGTGTCTTTCTCACCAGCAACAACCTTGTTTTCAGTGTTTACATGTCTCATTTGTAGCAGTAAGTGGATACTTGCACATGTGGCATGAAAATGCAATAAACAGAAAAATTACTGAGGACTGGAAATGGTATTTACCAAGCTTTTGAGAAAAGCATATGTTTTTGCTAGATTATTCTATTAGAAAAGAAATTAAATACAGTATAAACATAACTGCTGAAACTCAGTTTAGGTCTTCAAGGCTCTTGCTTGTTGTAATGCTACGTAGGCTGCCATTCTGCAGTCAGACATTGTTCCACTGACACTTAACATCTGAGTAACATCTGACACTGCACAAAAACTTTTTTTTTCAGCTTAGATATAGTTGTTTTATTGAATTATCCAGCTCTTCTAGTATATATCTGGGTAGCACATAAGTACTTATATCTATTGTCTATTATTCACTTCACATCTGCTAAAATATGTCAATATACCTTCTGACCTCCTTGTACTAAACTGTGAAAGGAAACATTGTAATAAAATGTAAACTGTAAAAGCAGTAATTTTACACAGTTCCATTTGACAGTTACTTGCTATAAAATTACAGTACATAAGATTTTCTTTTGGGATCTTCTGCACTACAAATGTGCAAGCTCAAGTATGTGGGGGATCCCAAAGCTATGGAACACAAATGTAGCATGGCATAAACCAGACTTATGACTTCCTTACCCATTTCTTAGGTCAAAGGCTCAGCAAGAGTTTGTACATGCAGGGAAAGGAGCACACTGCAATAATGAACCGGCAGGAGATCCTGGCAAGAGGGGATGTTAGGCACATTTTTCTATTTGCAGAAAGCACTTGATACCATCTTTAAAAGTTATTTGAGCTGCCCTTTACCAAAAACTTCAAAAGTTACAGAAACTTCAAAGTGCTGGTTCCAGCCTGGTGAAAATAACACACATAAACTGTACTTGTGTAAAAATACACAGAATACCATTACTGTGGACTAGGACCTTCCAACAGCAGGCTTTAATTTTGATTTCATCCCAATGTAAACATATTGAACACAATTATAGGAAAAGATACTGGACTTGATTATTCCTGTATCAGAGGTAAAGTCCTCAACTAGGATTAAATAGAGGCATTTCTGTTGCAAAGTGTCTACCCAAACCAGTGTCTTCTATTAGCTATTCTGCTTTTTATACATCCGGACTTTTCCTGAAGCACAAACTGCAAATGAATCTGAAATGGGTACATAATAGTCTTCCAGTAAAGGTTCCTTAAACAAACCCAGTCTGACTGATATAAAAGAGCAAAGGGTAAGGTTAGTAGTAAAGCACCTACTATAGCTCATGACACTTTGCCACCAGCTGCTACATAAAATGTTTTAGAAACCTGTCTACTGATTGTGTCCCAGGGCTCTTTTTATCTTGTAATCTTGCTAATGCTTAGCTTTGGGCTTGTCCAACCCTGTTTTTCTTTTGTTGTTGTTGTTGTTGTTGAAAGTAAAGATTGCTTGTTAAGATGTTATCTTTATCCAAAAGAAAATGTTAATAGAGCTGTGCAAAAGGACAGAAACAGTGCCCTTTCGCATAGCTACGATTACACAGAAATCACAGGATGAAGAGAAACCATACGCAAAAAAGCCTTGTTCTTAGTGCAGAAATAGTTGCATATGCAAATAAGTGAGTCAGCAAGTAAATTTCTATTTATATATAGTCATTTTAATGTATCTATAAAATTATGCAGTTTCAGGCTGTGACAAGACTTCTGGTATTCTAGTATTAAGTTACTCTAAGAATTGACCTTGACAGAAATTGAACACCAGTTCAATTTAAGTCATGAACTGACATGCATTTCGTGTGATGGTCCAAAGCAGAAAAATGTGTGCTACAGCCCGGTAGGTACGGGGTAAACTTTGAATTCAGAACAAAAGACATTCTTCACATATATGCCATCCCAGCCACTAAGGCTGCTGTTATGCGCTGATTTCTATTAAACTACAAACCCCAGAAAAGTTGGGACACTATAAATCTGTAATTTGTTAAACCATTTGAACTTTTTATTAACTGATAAAAGTACAAATAAAACATTTTCCATGTTTTCACTGAGAAACCTAACTGTATTTTAGGCATTTAAAACAATAGAATGTGATACCTGCAACAAACTGAAAAAAGAAGTTGGACAGAAGACTGTCAAGGTTATATATGTAACACTGTTCTGGAAGGTTCCACAATTATCAGTTTAACTGGTAGTAGGTGAGGTCATCAAGACTAAGTTTAAAAGTAGCATCCACCAAAGGCTTAGTCTTTGCAAGCAAGGTTGGGGCATGATTCAACACTTTGTGCCAAACGTCATGAGACAATTGTCAGTCAGTTCAAATACAATGTTTCCAATCTGAAAAAGCAAACCTTTAGCTGCAATTGTTCAGCTAATCTAGACTCGGTTTCCTTGTGGGATTGTAAGGAATGAAAATGGTTCAGGAGAACAAAATTGTTTGGTGCAGTCTTAATGTTGAGTTGGACTCCTTAACCAGAATGAGCACTGATAATATGACTTTTACTACTTTTCGAGAGTGGTTTCCCAAAATGATTGTAACTACTTTGTAATCTGATACTTTAGAACATTCTTAAATTTATGAGAGTTTCACAAAACCCTTCATAACTAATGCAGTACTTAAACTTGTAAATTTAAGAGCACTCTGACCCATTCATAAATCACTAAGTACTTTGAACTGTACGTCAAGGATAGACACGGCATATTTCACTTAAATAATTACTGACACACTGTTTTTAAAGCATGACAACAGCAAATGTATATATTTAATTACATGAAAGTTAATGTTTATTTTCCAAAATGTAATTGCATTGTGATCTACTACCAAATTGTGCAATCAGTACTATGCAGGATATACTGTTTGTATGATGGGTTGGTGTCACATCATCCCAATTTTAAGTGTCTGATTTTATTTAAATTATGTAAACACTAATACACTGCATGAGGCCAGGCAGTTCGCCTTAATGGTGCTCACAGTTTAAATACAGGTCCTTCTAAAAAAAATTAGCATATTGTGATAAAGTTCATTATTTTCTGTAATGTGTTAGAAACCGTCAGGCCACGCCCACTTCCTCCTCTCGCTCTACTCCCGTCACTCGTTCCTCTAGCCCCGCCTTC
>JAOVVG010000044.1:22653107-22670443 GCA_028566375.1 Leptodoras nelsoni | reverse complement strand
GCCCCACCCGGGGATCAAACCCGGGTCCTTCTTGCTGTGAGGCGACAGTGCTATCCACTGCGCCACCGTGCCACCCTGTTTAAATTGTTTTGTAGAAAAAATAAATAAATCGCAGAGACATGCCACAAAACTATCTTTTTTTTTTTTCTAAATTCCAGCCTTCTGGCATGAAAAAACAATAAAAAAGAGGAAGTATAAAGATAGTATAAAGTATAAAAATATATTTGCTGTAGTCAGTCACAATTGCTTTTTTAGATCACATAGAGGAAAAAAATATGGAATCGCTCAATTCTGTGGAAAATATTATGGAATCTTAATCTTATGGAAACTTCCCCATAAAATTTGATCACCTTGCCCAATGGAGAGTCGCAATTCAACACTGAAGATCATTTTCATCTAGTCACCCACAGATGGCCTTCAATTGGCTCTTCTGTATGTAAATCCCATTTCCAATCCCACAAATTTCTTACAGTCATAGACATTGACTCCAGTTTCCACCCACTTGTTTCTCATTTGTTTTATTGTACATTTTCTGTTTTCAAGACATTTTGCTTTAAGTTTTTTATCTTGATACTTTGATGTCTTCCTTGGTCTACCAGCATGCATCTCATTTACAACCTTCCCATTTTGTTTGTACCTGGTCCAGATTTTAGACACAGCTGACTGGGAATAACCAATATCTTTTGCAGGATTTCTTGATGATTTACCTTCGTTAGGAAGTTTTATAATCCTCTCCTTTGGGAAAACGTTTTGTGGCATGTCTCTGTGAATTTTCTATAAAATTAAACAATTGAAAGAACATCCTCCAAGAGTGGTGATTCCATAATTTTTGCCAGAAGTTGTATCAACCCTTGTCCAAATCCACACAAAATAGCTCAATGACCACAGAATATAGCTTTTAACACAGAGTGATACAGGATCCTGAAGGGTGGAAAACATGCCATATTGAGGTGTGATCTCTGAGTCTGTTCTGTATCTCAGTTTTGTATATGTCACCAATAATTGTTGGAGAAGACTCGGTACTGTTATGTTGGGAAATAGAAGTTGCACAAAGTAGTAAATAAATGTAATACATGGTTAATGTAAAATAATGCAATAAATGTAATATACACTAACATTCCAAAAATCATGGGACAGGATCTAGTATTATTAGGACCCCCTCTAGCCCAGAGAAGTGCAGCAACTGGATGTCGCATTGATTCCACAAGTGGACCGAAGACATCTGGGGGATGTTGTGCCATCCACAGCTCTGTGGTATTTGTAGGTGCAGGATCTCTGGTGTAAATGGACCTCTCCACCACATCCCATAAATGCTTGATTGGGCTTGTGTTAGGCAAATGTGCAGGCCACACCATTCGTGGAAACTCCAGAATGCTCCTCGAACCAACTTGGGCCTGATACTATGGTGCATTATCCTGCTGGAATATCCCATCATTGTTGCAATGACATGTTTAGGAGTACTTCACCAGTCTGCACAGTGTGTTGTTGAGAACTCATCAGCCCAAAACTATTGGTATTGTGACTCATTGGACCACACCACATGTTGCCGGTCCTCTAGCAACCTCATGCACCCAGGTGCCAGTGTTCAGTGTTGTGGTGTTAACAGAGGCACTCTGGTAGGTCTTCTGCTCCTGTGTCTCATGGAAACTAAGGAACACTGCATTGACTTATAATGGAATATGCATGCAGGGCCTCCTACATTGAATGTGGATGTGACCTCTGCCAGAGTCACTTGTTTCTTTGCAAGGACAATTCTAGCCAGACACCGCAATAATCAAGCACTTGTGGGCAGCTACTGCACTGTCCACTGTGGGTGGTAATGCCTTCTATGACATATTACATACTTAATGTAAACAGTTTGCCCTTTAGTGGCAATTTCACACCTAAGAATCTGTGAATTTCTCAAATGTAATCACTCTCAAATAAAGTGATCAATAAAATGTTTACTCAATTAATTAATCACTCTCTATTGTAAATCTAAGAGCATTTAATTAAAGTACTTTTTCCATATAAAAAACACATAATGTGACACTGTGCAATGTCCCACTCATCTGGTACCCACTATCGTGACTCCAGTAATACATGTTGCCTTGCAGTGAGTACACTGACCGGCATTCAGCCTCGCTCACACAATCACGCCTCACCTCACCTCCCGTGTCATCGCCTGAGACATCATTTCATAATCAAATTACATACTGCTGTCCCTTGACTTTTGGCATGGCAGTGTATGCTTTTGTTAAAAGTAGGTTTTTGTTTAGGTCTTTTTACATGGAAAAAGTACTTCAAATACTCTTAGATTAGATTAGAGAGTGATTCAATTATTGAGTAAACATTTTTAACCATCTTTATCTGAGAGTGATTATGTTTGAGAAATTCACAGATTCTTAGCACACTTGGCACACTGGTCACATTAAGTACTGCACATTATGTTCTGCTTGATGCCATCTTACTGAAATCCTTTTAAATCTACTTTATTATTGCAAGAATACTACTCTGTCACTTCATAAAAGCCAGTCTATTCTGATACATCTTTAAAGTTAGCATAGTGCTCTCCTCAATCAATATGAAGTACTATATCTGTCATTTTGTCTGTTAAAATGTTGAAGATGCTGATGATGTAATAGTTTTCTTTACATTTCCCCTTTATCATAAGCTTATATTTGTAACTGAGGCCAGTAAAGATTATATATCACAAGATGCTAATGCACTAGTGGGGAGCTTCTCCAAAATGAGTGCTAAATGTGACTTGGTAAACAGGTGAATTAAACAGGTATAGAAATGTTACTGTATGTCAGTATAACAGTTTACTCTGATAAGTAAATTGTTATACTGTATACATATAAACTTTATGCTGCACCTGTGTGTGTGTGTGTGTGTGTGTGTGTGTGTGTTTATACAAACCCCATTTGCAATAAAAACTGAAATCTGTCATTTGTTAATTCACTTGAAGATTTATTTCATATCGTAAACATTGCTAAAGTTGAAAGGAGCAATGGAGAACAAATGAGTTGTAGCTCTTTTTGGGTTGTTATATGTTTGTATGTTACATCAGTTTTCGAAGTTGACAAAGGCAACAGATCCGCATAACACATACGCAAACTCCTATTAGTTACTTTTTAAATTTATTATTATCAGCCAATCACGTAGCAGCAGCACAACAGAACTTCCGGTGAACTTCCTGTTCCCTAGCTCCCTACACATTGTACAGTTCCCTTTATATAAGAAAAATGAAAAGACATCAATCATCTTTAATATTTCACTTTTATAAAATAAAGTCAAGTGAAGCAACATTCAACATTTCTCTTAAAATAGACCAGTGATAAAGGGCAACCTACCTGCATGTATAATGCAAATCAAATGTGCATAAAAACTGAGATTAATGCATGATTAAAAATGTTCATTGAGCGATTAACAGCGATTTTAAAATGTAATTGCTTGACAGCTCTAGTTTATATGGGTACATGTTAGTGTTACTCAAAAGCCTAATGTGGCAATTCCAAATCTCTGATTTATTGATTATTGATTTATTGTTATTAAAATATTGGTAATGGTAATGTAGTCCATGTAACCTGATAATAATGATAATAATAATAATAATAATAATACGTTGGATTTATATAGCGCCTTTCACAAAACCCAAGGTCGCTTTACAAAACAAATAAATGGAGACAATCAGATGGAGGAAGATGAAGGGGAGAAATAGGTGGAAAAGAGATGAGTTTTACATTTGCATTACATTTATGGCATTTGGCAGACACCCTTATCCAGAGTGACTTACATTTATCTCATTTATACACCTGAACAGTTAAGGGTTAAGGGCCTTGCTCAAGGGCCCAACAGTGGCAGCTTGGTGGTGCTGGGGCTTGAACCCCCAACCTTCTATTCAGTAACCCAACACCTTAACCATTGAGCCACCCCTGCCCCCAGATTTGAATTCTGAAAGAGAGGAAGTTGACCATAAAGATGATGATTTTGCTAACTTGTCATGCATTGTCCTCAGCAAACCCAGCTATAATGAGAATGCAGATCCTGGAGAGGGCCTGATGAATATGCTGAAGAAGATCTATTCAGAGGGTGATGATGAAATGAAACGCACCATCAACAAGGCCTGGGCAGAGTCACAGGAGAAGAAAGCCAGAGGAGATGAATTTGACTTTTGAGTTTGTCTCCTAGATACCACTGAAGTACAGTTCCTTACCTACATTACATTTCTGTATAATTGCCTTTTTTTATTTAAGATGTTTTATTGGCTGTCACTGTGACTGAAAATAGCAGATAACTACAGTAAATTTGTTTGACATTTCTGCAGTTATACCACCAAGAGTGTCAGAAAAAATGTTTAAAATAATCTCTTCCTAAAACCTAACATGCTGTGTATGCTTGTGGATTGGGTTCTCAAGACTGCATGAGCTGATAATGGAAAATAAAAAGTTGACAAAAACATTCTAGGTTCATGTGTCCAGTGGCTTTTCACCCATGAACATGGTTATAACTTGTTCGGGGGTTGTGTTCCCACCATTTTTTTGAAAGTTTGGTACATTATAAATGTTGTATATGACAGGTTATTTGTTTGCTTCCCAAGGCCGGGTTCCTCAGCCTGTTAAATCTCATTGAAGACAATTTTTTAAAGACTTTAATGCTTTGTGTAGACCTGTTGGTCTTGTTGATTACTAAATGTGCTTTTTTTTACTTTTCACCCAAGACCATGTATGCGTTTATGAATAACAGTGATTGCAGGATGACGGATTAGACCACTGCTGATGAACTGCTCAAACTGCATACAGGCTGGCAGGAGGGGGCATTGCGCGCCCACGCACTGTTGAGTCACCGCAGTGCACATTAAGTCCACCAGGGGGCAGAACGTGCTATTTTTTTATATAGCGTTCACCATGGCACACGTTATGGATTCATTTTATGTGGCCAGGCACTGTGAAAGAAATTGAAGGGATTAGTCCCAGGGAAGATGAACGAAACTGAATCGCACAGTATGTAAGACTGGATTAAGCCACACTTCTGAAAGAAGGTGTAAATATTTTTTTGATTTAGGCGAGTTGATGAAGAGAATAAATAAAAGAGGGTCTTGATGAAAGCAGACGAGACGACACAGATAAGCACTTTCTAAAGACATGTTCAAGTATTCCTGCAATGGTCGGCCATTGATATTCATTCCAATCAAACACACCGATTTGTGATTGGATGATTGCGGGTTTCATTCGGTTTCATTCACCATTTCATCGTTTTCTTTCCGGCTTCCTCTGACGAATGCAGAAGTGTAACCACTCAGATCGTTGTTTTAGTCATCGCTCCTCCCCTACACGCCCGCCTCCGCCCTGACGTCATGCCTGGCTTATATAGTAGGAGCCGCGTGCTCGGACGTGTTTTATGAGGA
Organism: Leptodoras nelsoni; assembly: GCA_028566375.1. Taxonomy (NCBI): domain Eukaryota; kingdom Metazoa; phylum Chordata; class Actinopteri; order Siluriformes; family Doradidae; genus Leptodoras; species Leptodoras nelsoni. Next base: position 22,665,054 of record JAOVVG010000044.1, on the reverse strand, counting down.
GTTAAACGTGTTGGTTCTAAGGACTCGTTTTTCACACCAGGAGTTCGTGTGTTAATGAATGGACACGGCTTGTTTCAGCACATCACAGCGTCGCTCCTGTCAGATGATGAACCCGGATCTGTTTAAAGCGTCTCCAGAGCGCTCTCCGCCCGCGCCGACACACAAACCGAGCCGGAGTAAATGTGAACAATCCAAAGTGGAGCTGGCGCAGGTGGTGGTCGATCCTAAAAGCGGACGATCCTACTCCAAAGGAAAGCTTTTGGGAAAGGTACTTTACTCTGAATAATGTCAACACGAACGCTTATTGTATCAGTAACGTGACCGTATCTTCCTGTCGATGAGGTGGGCTGCGTTCCTGCTCGTGTGCTCTTAAACCGCCTCCCTCCGGTCTCTTCGGCTTCATTCTGTTCTGGATGTGTTCACTAGGCTCTGTGTCTTTACTCCAGGCCGCAGGATTTTATTCTAGAGCTTTAATCTAATGTATCTTTATGCCTGGGTGTATTGATGGTCACATGTAATTAACCACGAATTCACCCGGGACTGTTGTCTGGTCTCGCCCCGAGGTGATGGCGCTGAGCTGCGGCGCGGCGCGTTCCCTCGGCGTGACTAACACCGCTTTATTGTGTTGGATGTTTTGTGACGTCCTTTAAACCCGCTCCGCCGAGCCCTGCTCCCGGCTCAGTGCAGTGTTTCTCCCTCTTTAGGGCGTCACGAAAAGCTGTAAGGAGCCTATTCTGCTTGAGTGTTTTAGCTGATGATGACATGGTGAAAGTGCAGAGTCATGGCTGATTTTGGGTGCTGCTGAAGATAGACGATCACACGACCTGTCATTACGCACATTTGTGTAAAGCAAATGTTAATTTTCGTCCAGAGCTGATTTATCTTTGACAGATCTACATGTTTTGTTGCAGGGAGGGTTTGCTCGATGTTATGAGATGACTGATCTGTCCAGCAACAAGATGTACGCAGTGAAGGTGATCCCACAAAGCAGAGTGTCCAAGCCACACCAGAGAGACAAGGTAGAAACCAGCATCTGCTCATTTTATCACACACTGATCAATTATTTGTCATGTATTCATTATAACAGCTGCCATGTTGTCGTTTTCTATTAGATAACAAATGAAATTGAGCTGCACAAAACCCTCCAGCACAAACACGTTGTCAAGTTTTCCCATTATTTCGAAGATCAGGACAACATCTACATCTTCCTTGAGCTCTGTAGCAGAAAGGTGAGATGCTTAACAGTAGATATACTGTGCCAATGACTGTGACTGCATCAGGTGAAAGAGGCTGACTGAATGATTTCCTTGTTGCAGTCCTTGGCACATATCTGGAAAGCACGGCACACCCTGACAGACCCTGAAGTGCGATACTACCTCAGGCAAATAATTTCTGGCCTCAAATACCTCCACAACAAAGGAATACTCCACCGAGACCTCAAACTAGGTAAAGCATTTTCACTATTCTACATTTCATTGACTTGTGATCCTGTGGAATTGATTTTGCTGTTGCTCTACTTTCCTTGCATATTGCTTTTGTTGAACTGTTATAGCTGAGCACACAACTTTTTTTTAACAGGCAATTTCTTTGTGAATGAGAATATGGAACTGAGATTAGGAGACTTTGGACTGGCAGCAAAGCTGGAAACTGTTGAGCAGAGAAAAAAGTAAGTTATTGTTTTTCTTACAAAGTGTAATCATACTTCTAATCAGTACCATTATTTTGCAAAGAGGTAATTGTCTTTGTTTTGCAGGACTATCTGTGGTACACCAAACTACCTGGCACCAGAAGTATTAAATCGTCAAGGACACGGGACTGAGTCAGATGTTTGGTCATTGGGTTGTGTCATGTAAGTGAAAACAATATTCAGTTTTAATTTAGTTAAATATTAAACATCATATCAATCTAAATGTTTTCCTGTGAGGAAATACTGTGACTTGTCCAGTTTCTTGACTGTGGTCTATTTCTCTGGATTGGTCAGGTACACGCTTCTGTGTGGGAATCCTCCATTTGAAACATTAGACTTGAAAGAAACATACAAATGCATCAAAGAAGTGAAGTACACACTTCCACCATCACTTTCTCCAGCAGCACAGAAGTTAATCTCTGCAATTCTGCAGAAGAACCCCAGTGCTCGCCTTACTCTTGACCAGATTCTGGCTCACGAATATTTCAGCAAGGTTGGTTATTGTAGCGCTTTGCATCTGATAAATCTAGTCAGTGCGCTTGGACATTTTTTGGATACTGTAACCAATGTCTGAAGTACATGGTGTCCTGACTAATTTCCTAACAACTCTTCTCCCAGGGCTTCACTCCAGACAAACTTCCACCAAACGCATGTGTGATGGTGCCAGAGCTCAACCCACCCAGTCCTGCCAAGAAGTTCTTCACCAAAATGGCCAAAAGCCTCTTCGGCAAGAAGAAATCCAAACGTAAGGCTTTTTTTTCCTAAAGTTTTTTTTTTCTTAGCTGGTATTTGAGTATCACTATATGGACTTAATCAGCTGTTCTTCTTTCAGCAGAGAGGAACCCCAGTGAGGACAAGGAGGATATCTCTAAGCTTATCTCGGGCATGGTGAAGCACTCAATCAGCCGGCAGGTCAGCTATAAGACAGTGGGAGTGAACGAGGTATGTGTTAAAAGTCTCAATACTGCTTTGGGTTTATAAATTGTTATACATTCATACTTTAACCAAATCTCTTTCGTGATACCCTGTGTTGCTCATGTCTGATTGATGGTTTCTAAAGACATTGTACTTCAGGAGTCATGATGACAAAAGCCCAGGCTGGCTTTTTATGATTAGCTGATTTGGCTACGTTGCTATATGTGGATCTTCTTTAAATCTATAACTTGAGTACAAAACGGATGAGAGATCTCTGAAACAATAAATCATTTGTGTCAGAAGGGATGAACACTAACGAATTAAGTCCATGCTATTTTTGTGATTTCACTTTATTTATATTGTTTGAATTACTGCAGACCTTATTGATCTGACTCATCTCCCAACACAGGTGGCATCACCAGCAGGTCAGTTGGCCATTTCAGTGCCTTTAGAAACACCAGCTGAGGAAGAGTCCAGAAAGTCAGCATCCCATTCCTTCAAAGGCACAGTGGCCAGTAGTACTGATGGTGTGTATGCATTTGTTAACTGCCTTAGTGTGGATCTGCTTGTAGATGTGCTGTTTTTAGTCACCCAGAGGCTTGTATAGTCTGTTCTTTCACTTGAACAACACAAAAAAGTGATCTAGTTTTGCTCTTTACAAATCTATAACAAATCTGGTGTACTTTTGCCTTGATTCCTCACAGTTTGACTTCTTTCTCTGTGCAGGATATGAAGACTTACTGACCCCATCTGCTGTAGCTGAGGCCAACATGAAGGTCCTCTCTGATTGCTTGTCCACTATGCCAGCAGGTTTGTTCTGTTCACAATGTAATTAACGAAGCTTTTTGATCGTTTCTTTAACTCTCAAAATAATGGTCGGGAAATTAATGTTTAGATTCTTTTGGTTCTTCAGGATCTAGGAACACTCCATGTGTTGCAAAGCCTAAACCCTTTGTCTGGGTAACCAAGTGGGTGGACTACTCCAACAAATATGGCTTTGGCTACCAGCTCTCCAATCAGAATGTTGGAGTCCTCTTCAACGAAGGAACTCATCTGAGTCTGTGTGACCAGCGAAGGTATGTTTTTAATTGATTAATTAAACAGAACTGTGATTCATTAATTATGGATTTATGAACACAAATGTTTTGAATCAAAGTTGCCAGATTTTGTTTTAGCTTATTTGGGTTATAACCTAGTATTTTTTTTCTCTCTCCATAGGGTAGTTCGTTATTGTTTGACCAACAATAAACATTTCACCTTCCAAGTGGATGCACTACCAGAACAGCTCCAAAACCAGAAACACATTGTGGAGCTGATGGCCAACTACATGGAGCAGAATCTCATGGAGGTGAGTTGCTTTTCAGAAGTCATTTCTTGGGCTATTTTGGCTTTAAAGCACTTGGTTACTGAAAACGAATGCATGAGGCACTAAGAGTTAAACTAGCTTTGTATCTGTTCTTACAGGGTGGAGATCTGGGTTGTGATGAGCAGGCATCTCCTACTGACTCCCCGCTTCTCCTGCAGTGGATGAAGACCGACCATGCTTTAGTTATGCTTTTTAACAACGGTTCATTGCAGGTTAGCTTTGTTTCTTTTATCCATCTGTTCAAATAAGCCTTTTAGATTAGCATGTAGCCTGATGCATTTCATGAATGCTTGTAGAAAGTTTTGTGTGAGAGAGTCGAAAATGTTGTTTTTATTCACAGGTGAACTTCTACACTGATCACACCAAGGTGATCCTGTCCAAGATGGCAGACACGTACTTGTTGACCTATGTTAGTCGTGAGCGGACTTCCACCTCATATGCTCTGAACACAATCGGAGAGCACGGCTGCTCATCTGAGCTGCGCCATCGGCTCCATTACGTGGTGCAGCTGTTGCAGCACTACACCAAAACATAAATCAACCTCAAAATAGGACTAAAACCTCAAGGTTTATGACTGAAACCACATCTGAAGAAACTTGCATCTTGCCATGAAGGTTCTCCTGTTCTGGCCTCCTTGGACCTATGGGTGCACAGTTTTGGATTTAGTTTTCTTTTCTGTGTTACACTGATACTACCAGCTTGTCTTCACAATGTATAGAACAAAGTGACAAGGAGACGACGAGAACTTGCATGATGAAGATGAGGCTTTCTGTTTTGATTACCTGCTTTCTCCTTTATTTAAAATAGGTATTTATTATTTCACTTAACAGTATACATCAAACTTGGAAAGCTGGTGATTCTAAACATTTTAAGGAGGGTGGTTTTGTTTGAAACCTGTAGTTGAAATCTGTGGCTGGATCAGCCTCAACTTGTGTTGAGGTGTGAAGGTAGAGTAAAGTGCCTTTCTGAGGGACGTCTTCTGGGTTGTGCAATAATTGCCCTTCTGTATCCTGAATTCAAATAACAAATGGGTATCAGAAAGGTAGTGTGACTATTTTTCTGCTTTCAGTTTGATTTTGATTGTGACTAAATTGATGGAGGTAAGCACTACAAATACCTGCTATAAGCTTTTTTCCCTTACCTGGTACGAGATATTGGTCATGAAATATCCTCCATCACATGAAAAACAAAAACAAAACATTTTTCCACTTGTACCTCCAACTGTTTGTCATGACCTCCACCATGTGGCATTGTTCTAAGTACTATGACACTGACTGTAAAGTGTTAAAGAAATAAGGATTTTTTTTATCCCATCATTGTGACTTATTTTTTCAGGCAAATTTTTGGCACGTGTATTTATGTTTTTATTTAACTTTTTATTTATGAAACTCTATGGTGTTATCACTGTGTAAATGTTCAACATCACTTTTTTATGTATTGATATGAAATCTTGAGAGGGGGAATAAAGTTTGTTGAAATTCAGGCTTACTTTGTATTGTGTTCAGTGACTAACTTATAAATTATAATCAAAGCCAGGAAATGGAAGGTGGGGGGTGGAGAATGTCCACTAATTATTTGCTACTAATAGAACAAATTATATAAATGTGTCTCCTGAATTCATATTAAAACGAGCAATTCCAAAGAACTGCTTATTACTAGGTGTTGTTGATTAAATCTTTCTGCGGAAAAGTTTGCTCACTGCATATTTTTCATGAAACTCAAGATTTCTTTTTAGCACTACTCGCAATACGCATGCATGATGCCAATAGTGAGAAGTGAGTGATTTCAAAAGGCAGTCATTAACCTAGCTGTATGTTAAAAAGAGCAGCATGCTGTTTCATCACCACCTACATTACCACATTATACCCAGGCATATTAACATCCTCTGGCTTTGCAAGTACCATATCAGCCAACACCTTGGCTCAGCTGGCTGCAGTTTTCAGGAAAGCTGCCCAGAGTGGCTTGAAGGATTCACACAGCTCAGCTCACACTAAAGCAGCAGTCAGTTTTAGTGTGCATTCCCCAGATAGACAGTCTGGCTGTGCTGGTGCGATGGCAAGCCAGAGAAACTAAACTTTCCTCCATGAAGCCAGATACCCAAAAAAGCTGGTTGGCTGTGGAAACCCAATAAAAGTGGCAAGGTTAGGCTAAAGTCTCTCCTTGGAGTTCTGGTCCATAGAGGACAATTCTGCTCAGCATAGTCTGGAGCTGCACATGGTAAAAACTTTCTTTTGGATACAGTAGAGGAAGATGTGATCCTGATTCTGAAGCCATGTTTTTTTGTGTCCATTAGGTATTAATTCCGCTGGTGAAATCTACGATTAAAAGGAGATAAAAATGAGACAAATTGTAAGGCAAAAGTGATTACAGAAAAGAAATCAATCTCATTCTGCATTACATGTTTGGGCATGGTGCTTGAGGTGGGGCAAGAAGACTGCTTTCACTCCACTTATACCACAACAAGTTTCCAACAATTACAATTTAAAAATTTTTGCTAAACATAACATTGCACTCTTAACTGTTTATAGTTTGTAGTTTATGTTGTATACAGTAATGTTGTGTAATACAATGTTGTGGAAGATCTGTGAGGCAGGTGTCATATTCTCTTAGCAGATAAAACAGCTGTTTCCTCACCAACGTCAGCTTGTCATGTTCTCTCCTGAAGACTCTCTCCTGTGCCAAAAACCTACTGACTCTTACAAAACACTGATGTCTATTAAAATATTAATTAAAGGATAAATCCTCAGATAAAACATGTCAGTGATTATATATTTTAAAATCTACACTATATGGCCAGAATCCTGCCAGTCAAACCCATAGCAGTTCTTCTCCAAACTGTTGCCATTAAGCAATTGTACAGAATGTCTTTGTATGACGTAGCATTACAGTTTCCCTTCATTGGAACTAAGAGGCCCAAACCTGTTCCAGCATGACAAAAGACATGGTTTACCAAGGGTGGAATGAGAGAACTCGAATGGCCTAGACAAAGCCCTAACCTCAACCCCACTGAACACCTTTGGCATGAATTGGACATCAATGCCCAACCTCACTGATCCTCTTGTGTCTGAATGAGCAAATCACCACATCCATACTCCTAAATCATTGGATTTCCATTGATATTATGATATTATAACAGCAAATGGGAACTAAACCTGGAATGGGATGTTCACATAGCATGAGTGTTATGGACAGGTGTCTACAAACTTTTGGCCATTTGTTTGTTTGTTTGTTTGTTTATGACCATATATGTGTATTAATTATTATTCTTAGTTTGACCATTTAATATCATTTGAATTACAGCTGTATTTATTGTCAGAACTGTGTGATTATACAACATGAATCACACTTTTTGAACAGAATCAAGAATCGCACCATGGAGTTATGCTTTAACAGAAATTATATTTTCTAGTCTGAGAATAATAATAAACTACACAGCTAAAACTAGCATACCATACCTGATAAGTCACAAACTCACTGAAATTAAGTGCATGCAGCAACCTCCATTTTTGTGTATGAAGACTGCTGGAGATGCACTGATCAGGCACTACAGATTTTTATTTAGAAGTCAAGTCATATCTAAGAAGGGGAAAAGCTTTAGAACTCCAAAAATGGTAATGCACATTTGGAAAATGATCTGGCTTTCCAGAATTCAAGCTAATTAAATTATTGCATTTGTAATTCAGAAGCAACAACCTGTTGTTTTCATTCACTAAATCTGTTTAGTTTTAGATTACAGTTAAAAGGGTAATGTCTTTCATAATGGTTCACGTTGATTTTCTTTTCTTGACTAATAGTATAATCATGAATTTAATTACAGACATTTTGTAGTACAGCAAAGGACAATACACCTCTGGTAGAACAATCATACAAATACACTATATTGCCAAAAGTATTCACTCACCCATCCAAACCATTGAATTCAGGTGTTCCAGTCACTTCCATGAATACAGGTGTATAAAATCGAGCACCTAGGTATGCAGACTGCTTCTACACACATTTGTGAAGGAATGGGTCACTCTCAGGAGCTCAGAGGATTCCAGCCTGGTACCATGATAGGATGCCACCTGTGCAACAAGTCCAGTCGTGAAATTTCCTCGCTACTAAATATTACACAGTCAACTGTCAGTGGTATTATAACAAAGTGGAAGTGACTGGGAATGACAGCAACTCAGCCATGAAGTGGTACACCACGTAAAATGACAGAGTGGAGTCAGCGGATGCTGAGGTGCATAGTGCACTGAGGTCACCAACTTTCTGCAGAGTCAATCGCTACAGACCTCCAAACTTCATGTGGCCTTCAGATTAGCTCAAGAACAGTGCATAGAGAGCTTCATGGCATGGGTTTCCATGACCGAGCAGCTGCATCCAAGCCTTACATCACCAAGCTTGAAGGATTCCCACAGCTCAGCTCACACTAAAGCAGCAGTCAGGTTTAGTGTGCATTCCCAGATAGACAGTCTGGCTGTGCTGGTGCGATGGCAAGCCAGAGAAACTAAACTTTCCTCCATGAAGCCAGATACCCAAAAAAGCCAGTTGGCTGTGGAAACCCAATAAAAGAGGCAAGGTTAGGCTAAAGTCTCTCCTTGGAGTTCTGGTCCATAGAGGACAATTCTGCTCAGCATAGTCTGAAGCTCCACATGGTAACTTTCTTTTGGATACAGTAGAGAAAGATGTGATCCTGATTCTGAAGCCATGTTTTTTTGTGCCTCCTCATTACCAGGCAGCCAAAAGTTTATACATTTAAATTTATGGCATTTAGCAGACCTAATACCTACCTTAATACCTACTGTGATTACAAATCTGAAATTTGTGAAGTTGCATTTTTATATTTCCACATTCCATTGTCAACTGTTTATAAATTCCATGTTCCCAGCCACCTGTTATGTCAATTAGGTATTAATTCCGATGGTGAAATCTACGATTAAAAGGAGATAAAAATGAGACAAAAATGTGGGGTTGTTTTTCAGGAGTTAGGCTTGGCCTCTTAGTTCCAGTGAAAGGAACTCTTAATGTTTCAGCATAGCAAGAGATTTTGAACAATTTCATGCTCCCAACATTGTGGGAAGAGTTTGAGGACGGCCCCTTCCTGTTCCAACATGACTGCACACCAGTGCACAAAGCAAGGTCCATAAAGACATGGATGAGGGAGTTTGTTGTGGAAGAACTTGACCTCAACCAGAGTCCTGACCTCAACACAATAGTACACCTTTGAAAACTGTGAGCCAGGCCTTCTTGTCCAACACCATTGTTTGACTTCACAAATGTGCTTAAGGAAGAATGGTCAAAAATTCCCATAAACACACTCCTAAACCTTGTGGAATCCCTTCCCAGAAGACTTGGAGCTGTTATAGCTGCAATGGGTGGGCTAACATCATATTAAACCCTATGTATTAAGAATAGGATGCCATTCAAGTTCATAAGCGTGTGAGGGCAGGCGAGCAAATACTTTTGGCAATAGTGTATGTTTAAATGTTCTTGTCATTTTATAGGGAAATCCTACACCTACTCTATAAATGTCACCAGTAGAGAATGATTCTTGTTAACTCTGTGGTCTTCCCCCTACTTACACCCACACAAAAGACAAGAAAACACAATCTGTCTATTTACCACACAGTTACCTTGTTGTTTGCTTTTTGAGTAAAAGCAAGAATCTGTAGAGTGCACTATAAATGACTCTTTGAGAAAAAAGTTTGTTCAGAAAATCATCCCAAATGCATAGCCCCTTGCCATGAGCTGAACACCTTGCATTAGAAAGGAGACATGAATTCAACACATTTTAAATCATGGATGCTAAGTAACTCGTTATAAAATGTCATATAAAAGCCCACTAAATCAGTTTTATTATTTCAAATCTGAGGAATAGGTAAGTAGTAAGGTAAATTGGGTTGCTGAATCTATTTAGATGTTCCCAGTTTACTTATAAGTACTTATAATACTTATTTAGAATTTATTAAATAGAACTTTAGCCCTTTTCTAGAATACAATGAATGTCCTGAGCTGCAAACTCACCTAAAGTCATTTGATAGGTTAATTAAGACCTCCTGTAACTTCTTTCAGCACAAATTGTATCTGGAAATTATTGTCTCAAAAGGGTGGAAGAATAAGCATGCTTCATTCTCATCACACTGCAACCCAGACAATCATTCATTCAATGAATGATTGGCCACTACAGCACCTGGCCAAACACATTTCTCTTTCATTTCAACATCTTGAGTTAAGGCAGCAGAGGTAAATAAGTCTGTCTAGATAGAGGGCCTCCTCTAGTTAACTGCTATTAACACAGACAAATCATGGCAAGATCATTTATTAATTATCTCCTTTTCATGGGTGCAGAAATCTCAGCAAAATCACAATTTTCTTGGGAAAGAAAATTTCAAAAGGCAAGACATGCATACAAATACACACTCTCATTTACACCATTGTACTGTGACTTTATAGGTGCAGGACTTTCTCAAGTTTGAGAAACGTAATTAGTCTAAGCAGTGTGTGTTAAAACTGCGATTACCAATTAGCAGCAATTAAAAAAATTAATCGTTTGACAGCTCCATTATTTAGTACTACACGGTTTAGTACAAAACTACTGGAGGCAGCAAGGAAAGAACTTGCCTATCACAAGTAGGCAGGTTTGGTGAGTAAAAATCTAATTTATATTACAGATTTGTAGTTCAAGTTGGTCTTTTATATAGGTTTTGATTTTATTTGATATTTAAAATATTGTGTACACTCATGAAAGCATTTCAGCTAGTACACACAACACCATTCTGTGAGTTTCTTGAAATTGATAGATTTAGGTTTTTTCAACCTCCCGATAATCTGGGGTCATGTCCTCATTTTTAGGGTTATGAATGTGGCCACCCTACACAGATAATGCACCTGCACTCTTAACATTGTGCTTTTGTATCAGCATGGACATCAATAGCACCTTTTCCTTTGCTGCTAATGTCTACAGGAGGACAGGGAGCAAAAACCCGGACTATCCTACCAAAAACGTCTGGCCACCCTAGTGTAAGCTGATTTTTAAAAGGGAAAATAAGTATACTTAATTCTTATACTAAATTCTTAATCATATTAATAATTAGCACAATTAACATTTTTTTAATTCTGATTTTCAATTGCAAATAAAGTCATCTTAAGCTTATTTAATATTTAGCACAATGCACAATATAAACAGTATGAGTAAGTGATTGAATACTTTATACAGTCTAGTCCACATAAAGAGCAGCTGCACACATTAATCACATTGCAGTTGAGTTCTATTGGATTGAGAATTATTGGTGTCATTGCTTAGTGACAGCGAGCTATCTAATTAGTCGCTAATAAAACTGCCTGCTATATCAAAGCTGTATCATTCACAATAGTTGAAGCTCTTTTAGCTCTGAAATTAAAAGTGTGCATTTGCACATTTCTGTCTCTTCTTATTGAATATTTAAGTTTTATTTTATCCAAAGTAATTGCCATGGCAAGGAGATATATAGACAACATGGAGAGATGTGGAAAGGAGAGATGTGGAAAGGAGAGATGTAGAAAGGAGAGATGTGGAAAACAGAGTGTATGTTCTCTTTAATGAGAAAGCCCTTAATGAACCCGGCAGGCTAACAATGGATAGCTTTTCTTTTAAGACAGGTTCACAGCCTCTTTTTTTTTTACCAGTTTAATGCCTTCTATCTACAAACCCCATTTCCAGAAAAGTTGAGACACTTTCTAAAAATGCAATTAAAAACTGAAATCTATAATTTGTTAATTCAGTTGAACCTAAGAAATATATTTGCCAATTGACTTTTACACAAATTCTGAACTACATGTACTTTCAACTAATGAGGACATTTTCACAATCATGTTTCTACAGTCATGGCCAGAAGTTTTGAGAATGACACAAATATTATATTTTCACATGATCTCTGGTTTTTATGTGTGTTTGTCAGATGTTTTTATCACATACAGAAATATAATTGCAATCATATTATGAGTAACAAAAGCTT
>JAOVVG010000044.1:22631560-22643410 GCA_028566375.1 Leptodoras nelsoni | reverse complement strand
TCAGAGTTGCCGGCTGGGCACCGGCTCCCCCGTGACCCCGTAACTGGGAATAAGCGGTACAGAAAATGACTGACTGGCTTTATAGCTGAGGCGGAAGTTTATTCTCTGTCATAAATGCTTTCCTTACATCCCCATGACTGAGAACAGTATTGACAGTATATTAAACAACAAAGGGGGTGGATCCAATGGGGCCCAAAAGAAAGACATTTATCAGGACAAATTTGTTCTCTGGGTGAGAGGGTTGACATAGTCTCTCTATCTCTCCCTTGCACCTTACATTAGCCACTCATAGGTGTCTGTGAGCTTGTGCATGTGGAAGAGTGTAGATGGTGCTTTCTTCGGGGTAAGTTACACTGCTCTGTGACAAAGCTGGAGCAGGTCGAAAAGGTGGAGTTGGCTTCACGTGTCTTGGACAGAACATGTGTTAACCTTTAACTCCCTGGTTGGTAGCTGTTATTCAATAGGGGAGATGGGAATGATGGAAATGGCAAGTGATTATAAAGAAAATAAAGAGAAAAAAAAAACAAAATAAAGAGTGTTCATGTGTAGAATAATTGTGTGCTGCTAACATTACAAAAAATACAAACATATTTCAAAATTAAAAAAAATAAAATTGATGTTAAGCAAACCTTTTCAGAATACTGCTTAAACTACTTTTGTGATATTTCAGCCTTACTATCTTGAACCTATTTAATACCACATTGAATGATTTTATTATTGATGATCAGGTGTAAATGATGAGACAATCAGTGTAAAAAAAAGCCTGGTAGTTTGGTGGTTTAGACTAAAATGGTTTGCAGAAATGCTGAGTAAATATGGAATGCGTGTCTAGTATACAGTGCCAGAAAGTCAGGTCTGAAACTGCAACAGTTTACAAGATACTAATCCAAGATGTCTACAAGCCAATGAATAGTAATTAACAGTAGAAGTTAATGTTAATGGTGAGTTAGAGGAGTCAGTGAAGCAGAGAAAGGGAAAATATATAGGAATGATTTATAAATCACTTCAGTTTCTTAGACACGCTATGCTACATAGTGCCTGAGAATAACAAGTTAAAAGCCCTTTAAATTAGATAGACTTAGAGATACACTAGCATTTCTATTATTTAGTTGTGACTTTCACTGCTGCTGCTGCTGTTGTTGTTGTTGTTGTTGTTGTTGTTGAATAATCAAACCTCTACAGTCTGGAGGACTACCTGATTTAGGTTCCCCATTCTATGATGTTATCCATCATCTCCACCAGAAAATGAACTGGCACGTTCTTCAGAGCTTAGAGAAGCCATATTTCCGGAAGAAATCTCTTTGCTTTGTATTCCAAATCAATTGTGAGCTGACAGAAGATCAATAACAGCTTGGGAGAATGGCGTCATTTCCTCATCTGTGGGGTGCAGACTTCGGCCACAGGAATTAGGTTATGCATCACATACTTTAATGGATTTCCTGTTCTGTTCCTGCTTTACTCTGTTCTTCTTTCTCTTACCTCCTCTCTCACAAAGAAAGCCTTCTCAGAATTCTCAAGGCAGTGCATTTATGTCCATTCATTCATTATTTCATTTATTCATTGAAGGTCTGTAAGTGGTGTGGTGTGGTATTACAGTCACATTAGAAGGAGTGAGTTGAGAATTTTTATGACTGAACATTTCCCTGAGTAGATTATCATAGTTGCTACATTCATTAAAAACTGTTCTCTATAAATACTGCCAATATAATGAATATAAACAGTATATCAGTTTTTTGAAAAGTTGACTTGCTTTATCATTTTAATAGTCTAACCCTGACTGCATATTTAAATAGTGACCCACATTTGTATTGTATTTTTTTGTACATTTTGTATCTAACATTGGCTATTATACTACAAACTACAAACCCGAGTTTGTGATATTTGTGTGTGTGTGTGCCACTACTGTCTATTTCATAATCTTGTAGTGTTGCTAACACAGCTATGGCATTGCTGGCTTACTGTTTCTATATTAAACATTCATAACATACAACATCTCATCAGCATTAAACTGCTTCAAAGCAGCTTACCTATATTTCATAGTTACATAGTTAGATGGATAATATGGATACTTTTAAATCATGGATATTAAAATCTATACACATCTTTGTTAAAATTGCAGAGTTTAGTGATACAAAAATAAACCAAGATAAATGTCAGATCTTTGTTTTGGCAACCTTGTTTTGATTTTGTTTGGCAAGCTTTGGCAACCAACAAAATTCCAAAAAATACCCCTTAACAAATACTTTGTTAAAGCACCTTTTGCTTGTAATACTGCACTCAGTCTTTTTGGGTACCAACCTAACACATTTTGATTAGGTTATTTTATTCTACTCTTTCTTTGCAAAAATGCTCCAGAGCTATTCAATTGAGATGTTCTCCTGTGCCCAGCCCTCTTAAAGTCATTCCACAGTATTTTAATAGGATTTAGAGCTGGGTTCAGACTGAGCCATTCCCAAACACTGATCTATTGAAGCCATTCCTTTGTTCACTTGAATTGTGATTTGTTTTGTTGTCATGTGCCAAAATACATTGGTATTTACTGGAGCCCCAGTCCCAGCTAAAGAGAAACAAGCCCATAGCGTGATGCTGCCGCCATCACCATGCTTCACCTTGGGTATGCTATTTTCTGAGCAGTAAGTCAGTTTTCTGACTTGTTTTCGCACTAAACATATTCTATTAGAATTACATACAAATCTTCTACTGTTACACATTTTGGGGTGATTTGCAAGAAAGGACTTTCATCTAGCCATCGTATCTCATAGCCCAGACATGTGAAGAATACAAGAGAGTATTGTTACATGCAGGGAGTGAGCAGTACTTGAGTGAGTCAGATATTCTAGCATGCAAAATCTCTTATGATTTATTTTGGTTTCATTTTGATTGTCACAAAAACCTGCATTTTAACAGGGGTGTGTAGACTTTTTATATTCACTGTACTTAGCATGATACTAAAAGCATTTGTGAACTGAGCTACAGAAGCAATCTAATGTTGAAGAGAGAATATGTTATGAATACCTTTGATGTAATAACACTAAAATAAGCCAGTAATGCAATAGCTGGTTAGAGATTCATATGGTTGGACAGGATTACAGTAAGGCTCATCTGCAGCAGAGAAATGTGGCACACACACACAAATTCATCATAACTGAGATATTACAGTAAAACCTGTGAAATCTTAGAGCTGTAAACATGTCAAACAAAATAACAATAGAACACAAGAGTACACACACTGGACTCCAAACCCCTGCTGCTGGGCCTGACTGCATTCTACTAATGGATGCAGTGCCTGTGGAGAGTGAACAGGCGTGCTGCTGGGTTAGCATGTGTGTTGCAGCGTGCCATACATACAGACATCCACACACAAGCATGACTCTGCACAATGATGTCATCTCCATCAGATGTGTATTCTGTGCACAATCCCATCCGAGCTCGGCTAACTGCATGCTTACATAATAGTCATCTCTCTTGGCAAAGCTCACAGAAGGAGCCATTAATTCTGGTTATGTTGCAGCTAGGAGCAAAACACTCAGCCTGCAACACTTTTTCATTGTAATGCTCAGAATGTAGCTTCATTGGCATTCAAGGCTATATAAAAAAGACAATAATGTTTTAAAGAAATTCTAATAAAGAATTAGTTTGTTAAGAAGATAGTTGTAAAAATATATGTAATATATTATATAATAAAAGTAATACAACCCTGTGCATTAACAAAGCCATGATTCCACATTAACTACTTTAGATTCTGTAAGCTATATCATTACTCATTATTCATGCTGAATTATGTTGGCCATACTGTGCTCTTTTCTTGGAAAGGTACTATAACTCATTCTCAATAATATATTAAAACAATTAATTATTCTTAATATGTAAGAAAATGGATAGGGAGAACATATCCATGGTAAATATAAAAATATAAAATATTCTTTTTTTCTCCAAGTATCCTGACATACCAAAGACAAATAGGTTTTGACCAGAAAGACAAGATGAATTTTCTACCTTTAAAATCATTCATTTTTCATTGGCTGTGCAGAAGAGTTGTTCTGCAATCAATAACAGCTGTGTGTTGTTAGTATTCATGCGACCTCTGAGGAACCTTTTTAAAATATGAGTGTGCCTTGTCTTTACACAGCATTACCTCTGCATAAAAACAGGTTATGTGGTGGCCGTTTGGGAGGCAGCCCCAGGCTTTTGTGTATGTTTGAAAGGCAGCACAGACACACACTCTGTGTCTAGAGGTCTGGGGAAAGAGACAGGGATCTAACCTCCATCTGCCATTCCTCCAGCTTGTTTGGAATAGAGAGGGGCCCTGTACTGCTGCAAACACAATGGAGAGTCTGCTTCTCCTGTCAATCATAGGGAAGAGTAGGCAGGCAGCCATCACACTCTTTCACTCAGCTAAACGCAAATATTCAGTTGTATGCACATGTGGGTATGTCTATGTGTGCACCTGTCTTAACATGACTTATTATTCAGCACATCTTACATGCTTGGCTTCAGACATTTCCTATTACTTTCACTGTAGTTACTAAACAATTTATAGTAATTATTAAATAATATGCTCAAAGACAAATAACTAAATAATGAGCTGGGAGTTCAGTGGGTTAAAAGAACTTAAATCTGACTTTATATTCTTAAGCTTTTTTTAGGAGCCCTTGACAAACAAAAAACTACAATGAATGCCTTCAAAAGCCAAAAACATTTGAAAGCAAATGCTGTTAGCCTTTAACCAGCCTCTCTAACAACACATTCCTATTAGGTGCATTATAACTTACTGACTTCTGTTATGAAGCTGACATTGCGTGACGTTTTTCCTTCTCATAACATAAAAATGTCTGAGATGTAACTAACCTGAATTTGACTTATGAAAGATATGAAACATGAATGGGATAGAAAATTACATGAATTCACATTCTCATACCAGCTCTAACATTCCTCTTCCCAGAAACATTGCAAGCATTCTTCAAGACTGGTTTCTTTCTTAATTCCTTGTGTAAGAGTACAAGAGGTAAAGTCAACTTCATTGTGTACAGCCAACTATAGTATACAATATTTATCAACATTCAGAATACAAAGTATATACAAATATTTTGTACTTAAACAGCTATTTGTATAAAAAAAAGATAGATTTCTTTTTTCTCAGGAGCACAAAAATGCAACCTCACATCTAACAGCATGCAAATGTACACTTAGCTTCCTAACTGTAGTTTCTCTCAACAGAACTGTGTCCCAATCCAGTTTGAGATGACGAAAGTTGAGCTGAGAGGAAGTGATGGTTTGACCTATGCTGTTTTTGGCTCAAGCCAAGCCCTACTAATCTTAATGAGGTGTGTAACGTTGCTATTTTTATACCATATTAGTGGTGACGAAAGGACACACACTCCTCTGTGCTTTTTGGGTTTTTATTTATAGAGACTGCCCTTGGCTAAGGGACATACATAGAACTTTTAATAAGGTGAAGAAACAAACATACTTCCAAATCAACAGAGAAATGGCAGAATTATAAAATCAATATTTTCATTAATCTCTGTCCATACCTATCTTAAAGTTTCTTGATGGGGAGTGGACAAAGATCCTTCTACATGCTGTGGCCATTACAGTCACCAATGATGTTTTTCTGGTGGCTTCGACAGCCCAACACCCTGATAAACATGTTTTAATTTATACGATAAGTAGAGAAGAAACATGTAATTAGTCTATTTGGGATTAAGAACAGCTTCTTGGGTGAAGCTGCCTCATGAAAAGCATATTGTTAAAGATGTAAAATATAAAAATAACTTTGATTTCCTGATTACATGTTTGCACATTGCATGATTCGGTGCATTATTTCAGAGTACTAACTCCTTATTTATTATATGTGTGTGTGGCCCTTGTGCCTGTCTAAAGGGGTGACATTTCTCCTCTTCCCCCAATTCTCCGCAGCTGTTGCTGAGGCCCCATCTGTCACTGACCTCCTGGGGGTGAATGGGGCAGGGTCTTCTGTCTCACTTGATTAACCTGAAAGATACAAGCATTGTTTGTGTAGCACAAGGCACACTTTTATTTTGCATACACACACACACACACACTTGTGAATAATTTCCACTGACATAGTTATTACTGCAGCTACTTAATGCTAACCCTAAACCCAATCCTGACCTCAGCAATGAAAAAGCAACGTTTTGGCTCTTTTATTTTTATGTTTGTTAAAATCTACAAAAATTTGGTCCCCACAAAGATATCAACACACACACAAACATGAAGTACTTACAAAACCCAATGATTTCCTAAAGGGGTTTGAATTTGAAAAACATACAAATAACACCCATATAAGGGTCTACCCCAAACTGTTGCCACAAAGCACAGAATTGTCTAGAATGTGTCTGTATTTTATAACATTATGTTTTCCCCTTTACTAGAACTGAGAGGCCCAAACCTGCTCCAGCATTATACTGCATAAAACCAAGCTCCGTGAAGACATGGTTTATCAATGTTGGTGTGGAAGAACTTGAGCGTCCTGCACAGAGCCCTGTCCTCAACCACACTGAATACCTTTGGGATGAATTAAAACACTGACTGCACCCCAGGCCTCTTTGCCTCTTTTGCCAACAGTGCCTGACTAATGGTTTTGTGGATGAATGAACACAAATCCCCACAGCCACACTCCAAAATCACATATACTGCAGTTCTCTTATGAGATACAGTGTATCTTTACAATCACTTCAAAAGGTCATGAATATGATGTTCGTAAAATCAAACTAATAACAAAACAACAAAATATTTTTTTAAATGTCAGCAACTCGACCAGTTGACCTATAATGACAGCTGAGGGTTTCCCACTCTTCTCTATTCTATATAAAGATCACTAATGTCACCAATGAGTTTGGACATAAGCTTTTAATAAATTCTGCTTAAATAAATGCTTTAGAAATGATTTATGTTTAGAAAGGTTTAGATTTATACACATGTATGAGTTATAAAAGCAATTAAAGTTACTAAGGACTTCCTGTAACTTTCAGTGTGTTTCATTCTAGCACCTGGCAGTGAATGTGTGAGATGTCATAAGAAGGCAAGGAATCCAGAGGTATGTGGGTGGTTGTGAAATGCCAGAAGAGACACTCATGACGCACAGAATCTCAAGGTGTGAGGAAACCCTGTTCACAAATAAACCGCTGTATGTGGCATGATACTTGCTCTTGCTGTGGATACACACATTGTCATACATTTCCTGGGTTGTTCAGACTTGCCATAAACACACACAATCACACACATACACACAGTCACATAGTTCACATGCTTTATCTCTAACACACCTCAAACTGGGTGTGTCTGATTTTTGTTTTCTTAAAGGGCATGAAGGTGACAATACCTATGAACATTTTCTATACCTTACAGTCAGGCCTATTAAGGATTGTCACAAGTTAATTGAAGATGATATTAGCAACTTTATTTACATTTATAGTTATTCATCTGGCAGACACTGAAGCAGAATTAGAATCTAATCATAAGCTGTTAAACCTGCTGACAGTTTTACCAAAAAATATGTCAGTTGTAGGAAAAATGGAGGAAGTTTCAGTAAAAACACGACTCACAGTGAAGTCACACTATATGTTCTTACATGCTCCCTCTATCCCTCCTTATTTACTAGGAACACCAACTTTTCTTATCCCATGACTATTAAGAAATTTCAAAGGACTATAAGAAAAGCTGGGGCTTATTTTTTTATACATTTTATCTATAAGATATAAAGGAATACAACTTGTTCCATGCATTTGATATCAGGGCTATAATGATTTCTATATAAGTCTTTCCTATAGTTCTACTCTTTTCTTTTTACACTTTTCTGTAATTACTGAAAGTAATCATTACTGCTGATTTACACTGGTTAGTGCAGGCAAAATGGATATTTAAGATATATCATTTCATCAAGCTCTTGAGATCTATGCAGACAAACCCTTTAGGCTGTAAAGCCACCAACATCAAACATAACAGTTTTATTGATTTGATTTTCAATTGTAAGAAAGTAATCAATCTGTTTTCAAAAACTGGATTGTCATCATTATGGTGAACAGTGATTCACACCTGGCCTGTGTTGTAAACCTTCATGCAATTTGTCTTACCTACTACTGTCTTAACTACAATCCTGTCCTGAACACAATGCAATTGAAATGATTTGCGATTTTAACTGATCATAAAGTTGTGTAACGTCGGCTGAACAAATCAGACGCACGCGGACTCAAAATGAAATGGGGTTTAATAGAAAAGGGGCAAAACACTGAAGAGTAAACAAAACAGAGCAAAACAAAACCAAATGAGCATAGAGCAACGGAGGCAAAAGACAACCCGGAAGACAGAAACGAAACGTAACCTGAAACTCAGAGTATAACACTCGGCAAGCTTCACAATTCTGTGGGCAATACCTCGCAAAGCAGAACAAAAGCCGAGGTTAAAATACACAGGAGGTAAGAGGGAACATGTGAGTGCAATTAGTATTGGGGTGACGCGGGTCGCGAGAGCCGTGAGGGATTCTGGGAGGTGTAGTCCAGTGCATTGGACACGCTTGAAGGAGGTTCCGGAACTGTGACAAGTTGTTTGCATACTCCAATCTGACCTTCATTTATTGTAATTACTTTATTAGCTACCTTTAAATTCATTCGTTATTTCATTCAGAGCCTATCACTGGAAAAAAAAACTGTTTTACCATAGTTTTTCACTTTGCTTCATTGGCTTCCAATTAAATTTAGTATTCAATATAAAATTTAATTTATAATTTATAATTTATTCTTACATTGCAGACATGCTGTCTAGAAGAAGGTGTTCTGGTCTAATGAAACCAAAGTTGAACTTTTTGGCCTAAATGCAAAACACTGAGCACACCATCTCCACCCAGAAACATGGTGGTGGCAGCATCATGCTATGGAGATGCATTTCTTCAGCTGGGACAGGGAAGCTGGTCAGAGTTGAATAAATACATGGCAATCCTGCAGGAAAACAGGAAACTGGGATGAAGGTGCCCCTTCCCAACGGCCCTAAACATACAGCAAGAGCTACATTCTATTCATGTGTTAGAATGGCCCAGTCAAAGTCCAAACCTAAATCCCAAGAATGGGCAAACATTTCAGCCTCTAGATGTGCAGATCTGGAAGAGACATACTCCAAAAGACTTGCAGCTGTAATTGCAGTGAAAGGTGCTCCTTTAAAGTATGGCCTCAGGGGGGCTGAAAACAAATGCATGGCACACAGATTTTTATTTATTAAAAATTTTGAAAACTGTGTATCACTATGTAACAATTACTTGCTACTTTGTGTTGGTCTATCACATAAAATCCCAATAAAATACATCTAAGTTTGTGGGTGTAATGTGAAAAGTTCAAGGGGTATGAAAACCTTTGCAAGGTGCTGTATGTTTGTCTGTTTGCAAACCTTATTGTTTAATTCAGCTGAGAGCAGTAGCTGGTGAATGTGCTAAATAATATTTACTAACGGACTGACTTACTTCCTAAAATACAGCAGCTACCGGTATGATGTTTATGATCATTGACTTCCTGCATCAAAACCACCAAAAAAGCAAAACAGGTTTTGCTTTGGCTGAAGAATCAGTTGTGGTTCACATTTCACACATACCTAACTGGATGTGACTGACACAACAAGCAGATCTAAACAACATCTGTCACAACTGTGTGCATCAGAAGGCTGTGGAGATAACCCAGATGCAGTGTTTCTCTTGAGATTAAGTTATTCATGTAAACCCACTATACAGTGCATGTAAAAGCAAGAAACAAGAAAATAATACAATATAATATAGACCACCTTCAGAGCGGACATTTAAGTCATATTATTTAAAAGATTTATTAAAACTAGAACTACTTATCTAAGTAAAGAAAAACGACAGTCCATCATTACTGTAAGAAATGAAGGTCAGTCAGTTGAGATGGTTTGGGATGAGATGGAGCGCAGAGTGAAGGCAAAGCAGCCAACAAGTGCTCAGCACCTCTGGGAACTGCTTCAAGACTGTTGGAAAACCATTTCAAGTGATTACCTCATGAAGCTGACTGAGAGAATGCCAAGAGTGAGCAAAATATCTACTTTGAAGAATCTAAAATCTGAAACATATTTTGGTTTGTTTAACACTTTTATGATTACTACATGATTCCTTATGTGTTCCTTCATAGTCTGGGTGACTTCAGTATTAATTTATAATGTAGGGGGGGGGGGGGGCATTGAATGAGAAGGTGTGTCCAACCTTTTGACTGCTACATTATTTTACCAAATTTGTTAACTGGTACTACTTGAAGTATTTTATCAAGATTAATTTACCTAGAATAACAACAAATGCCTTGTTAGCTATAAAAGGCTATTCAATATGCTAGCTCAGCATATTTACTCACCTTAAAAGAAGATCCTAGACTCTTATTTAATACTATAGCAAAGGAACAAGGCTACCACTGAAGCATAAAAACCAACAGTCTGCAGTAGCAATGACATTATCTTTTTTTTAATTAAATAATTGAAACTATTAGGTAAAAACATCAGAGATTTAACAACGTGAGACAATTTGACAATAGCATAATCATATTAGTTCAATGATTAGAATCCTTTACTTTCCTGCTGCCATTCCATAGTGCCGTTCTCATACTGTTCCATGAGTGTACACCAATTAGCACAACATAATAAACACCTGCCTTATATTGTGTAGGTCCCCTTGTGCCAGCAAAACAGCTTTGATCTGTATAGGCATGGACTCCAGAGGACCTCTGAAGGTGTGCTGTTGTATCTGACAGAGGTCAGGCCTTTCATTCTTATAGCTTGCAAGGTGGGGCCTCCATGGATCAGACTTGTTTGTCAAGCACATCCCACAGATTCACAATCAGATTGAGATCAGGGAAATTTGGAGGCCAAGTCAACACCCAGAAGTCATTGTCATGTTCCTCAAACCATTCTTGAGCAGTATTTGCAGTGTGGCAGCATGCTTTATACCATTGCCTTGAAGGGGTGTACTTGGTTTGCAACAATGATTAGGTAGTTCTGATGCTCATGTGCCCAATGTAGGTGCTTTCAGTG
Organism: Leptodoras nelsoni; assembly: GCA_028566375.1. Classification (NCBI taxonomy): domain Eukaryota; kingdom Metazoa; phylum Chordata; class Actinopteri; order Siluriformes; family Doradidae; genus Leptodoras; species Leptodoras nelsoni. The sequence goes on along the minus strand of JAOVVG010000044.1, from coordinate 22,632,373 downwards.
GTGTAGAGGGGTCAGCATGGACACTCTGACTGGTCTGCAGCTATATGACCCAATACACAGCAAGCTGTGACACGCTGTGATACTTTTCTATTATAACCAGCATTAACTTTTTTTAGCAATTTGTGCTACAACAGCTCTTCTGTGGTATCGAACAAGACAGGATATCCTTTGCACCCCACATGCATCATGGCACTTGAGCACTTGGGCACCTATGACCCCGGTGACCTGCTGTCCTTTAGTGGACCAGTGGTATTAACCAATGCATCCCAAGATCTGCTGTTTTGGAGATGCTCTGACCCAGTCATTTAGATGCCAGAATTGTTTTCTACTTCCAACACATCAACTTCAAGAACTGACTGTTTACTTGCTGCCTGATATATCCCATTCCTGTACAGGTGTCATTGAAATGAGATCAATGTTATTGATGCAACCTGTCAGTGGTTTTAATGTTATGGATGATCATATGTAGTACTGTTCTGTATAGGATGTCATAGTACATCATCGCTTTTTTGCTATTTGACATTGTAGTGAAAAGCCATACAGGTTTGACACTTTGGACTCTCTGTTAGTACACTCAATGCCCCTGCCCACACATCCATGACTGTCAGAAAATCCGCCAAATGTTGTACTAAGCCAGTGGTTCTCAGATAAGTTGTGTTGTATAACGATATGTCTGTAAACTTATCTAAAGTTATAATGGCAGAGTAGCTGGATTTATCTCATTGTTCTCTGTGAATATTCATTCATTCATTCATCTTCTTGGCCACTTATTCCTTTTCAGGGTCACGGGGGAGCCGGTGCCTAGCCGGCCAC
>JAOVVG010000044.1:22518225-22532525 GCA_028566375.1 Leptodoras nelsoni | reverse complement strand
CTGGTCCAATTTAGCCATGAAACCTCCCACACTAAAATGACAGGTGTTTCAGTTTCATTGTCTAACCCCTGTATGTGTAATGTGGTGAACAGAAAAGCATCTGTATATAATAATAGCAGAAGGCTATAATAGCAGAAGACCACATTCAGTTCCACTCCCGTCAGCAAGAACTGAAGTCCGAGATCTGCTATACATTGAAGACTTTTGGTTTGCAGGTCAAAAGATGAATATAGGACAATATATATGAATTTCAGATTTCATTTCCTCATACATTATACAGACAAAAGTATTTGGACACCTACATATATCTACAGGAGCTTTTGTGACATTCCATAGGCATTACTAGGGAGTTGCCCTAACCATTTTCAGCTCTAACATCTTCTACTCTACTGAGAAGGCTTTCTACAAGATTTTGCAGTGCATCTGAAGGAATCTCCTTCATCCCAAAGGTGTCTGATAGGCCAGTCAAATTCTTCCACACCAAACTCACCCAACTGTGCTTTGATTTGTGCACAGATTGTGTCACAGACTTTGTGCTGATGTTAATGCCAGAGGAGGTTTGGAACTCTGCAGTTATCGAGACAGCAGAGCTTTGGTTGTTGCTGTGGTTCCTAAATGCTTCCTCATTTCAATAATACCACTCTCAGTTGAATCTGGAATATCTAGGAGGGAAGACCTTTCATAAACTGACTTGTTGCAATGGTGGCATACTACTGTACTACACTCAAATTCACTGAGCTCCTTAGAATGACACATTCTTTCACAAATGTTTATAAAACCAGATTGCATGGCTGAGTGCTTGATTTTACACACCCGAATTCACTTTTGTCTATATAGAGTATTTCATGTAGACGTGTTAAATAATTTACAACCGCTTGTTTGAACCTCTTGTTTAAGTGACCAAAATATATTCAAACATATTGACCCAAAAACAACAGCATTTGAACAACCAAAAACAACAGTCAGTGGTAAACTGGTAACAGTCAGTCAGCAATACACCATGCAAAGACTTTGAGAGCAGAAACATAGGCCTGAGATGCAATCACTCGTAAGAATCAGAAGTCCAGATTGGAGTTCACATACATACAGATATGAGACACAAAAGATCTGGAAGAATGATTAACTCCTTCGAAAGTGATAGAAAGTCCAAAGTGATTAAGAAGGGATCATCTCATGATCCAAAACATACAAGCGTTTTAGTCTACACATCTGAGGTAGCATCACGGTTTGGGCTTGCATGGATGCTTCTGGAATGGGCTCATTAATCTTTATTGCTGATTGTACTCATAGTAGTAGGAGAATGATTCTGAGTCTACAGAAACCTTCTGCCTGCATTTACAGAGAAATGCATCCAATCCAGATCCACCTGGAACCGAGTGTCTCAGGATATCTCAGGATAACAAAATTAGAAATAAAGTATATCAAAATGTGGTGGAGATTATTTAGATAGTGTAAGCGTGAGCAGCAAACTATCAAGTAAACATGCCTGTGTGATGTTTGCACAAAAGCATATGCAAAAAAAAAAATCTAATAACGACAGATGTATATGGTTATGAGTTTGTATAGAGTATGTGCAGGTGTGCAGTCACAGAAGAGGAGAGGTGTATTTGTTAAGTAGATTGAGGGAGTGGCGGTAGAGTAGCCTAATGGGAATTTGTAGTGATTGGTTCTGGAGATATGTTTCTCATTCTGGTGATACAGATGCTAATCCTTCTGGAGGCAATGGGAGCTGTAGATCTTTTCGAGAGGTAGCAGTAAGACACTGATTACTTTCTGGGAGAAGTTGATCAGTCATTGCAGGGCAGCCCAATCACACAACCTTCTCCACAAAGCTGTACCATGTGGAAATGTGGTAAGTGAGGATTTTCTCTACACTGCAGCAGCAAAACGCAATGAGCAGATCCTTTTTGAGGTTAACTTTCCTGTTCATTGACCCTTGAGGTAGATGGGCTACCTTTTGTTGTGCCTTCTTAATTATTTCAGGGATGGTGTGAGTGTATGATAAGTCTTCTCATATGTGGGTGCTCAGCAACTTGCAGCTAGATACTCTCCACCATTTTTCATGAGTGTCATGCAACCAAGCTGAGCACCGTGCACTGAAAACTTAATTGTGTTTGTACTGTGGACAGGGGCATAGTCATAAGTGAAGAGGAAGTACAGGAGGGAGCTCAACACCCAGTCTCGAGGAGCACCAGTGTTCCGAATTAGAATTGTGTTGGGTGATGGGTAACCAGGTTAACTGACTGAGGTTGCTTGGTGTAGAGTTGCCAGATGCAGAGTTGTTGGTTGAGGCCTAAATCCTGTAGTTTGTTGGGGATTATGATGTTAAATGCTTCACTGCAGTCAACAAACAGCATTCGAACATATGATTTGGGGAATTCAAGGTGGGCATATAAAGGCATATCTCCAGATATGCATACTAGTGTATAGTATGGTGCTTTTAATGTATGATTGTACCAACCTCTCAAATTACTTCATGATGAGCGTTATTTTGTCAGGACCTGCCGCTTTCCTAGAGATGACGCTGCAAAGCACTTGTCTTATGTTTTGTGTCTGTAATGTCAGAGGTTGTTCTGATGTGGCAGTGCTTTTGATATTTCAACCTTGTTGTTCTGTCAAATCACACAACGTTCTTGAGCTCTACTACCAGTTTACTATCATCAGTAATGGGAGTTCTAAGTACTGTTTGTGTTGATAATAGACTAAATGGCCTGCCATGTACATTGTAGGGTGTTAGTGGTGAAACAATCCCTTGCTTGTGAGCATGATGGAGCCCATTTTTAGGTTGGCCCTGATGAAACTGTAAGCTACAGCATTGCAGTAGGCTGCGTCTCACGCTCAGTTTTTGGATCTTTAGTTCATCCAGACTTTCTTGTTTGGGAAGACCCAGATATGAGAGTTTACAGTCAAAATGTTTGTGCAGCAGTTGATATAGGCAAGCACTGAGTATGGGTATTCCTGTGTCTGCCTGTCCTCCATGTGTGGTCTGTGCAGGAATACATCTTATTTTGTTCTTTCAAAACGTCAAAAAGTCTTGGAGCTGTGAGTGCAACCCAGTAACCCAGAGCCTTAACCACTGATCCACCACCATCTGTTACATTGATCAGCCATAACATTAAATCCACTGATTGGTGGCATAAATAATATTGATTATCTTGTTACAATGGCACCTTTCAATGGGGTGGGATAAATTAGTCAGCAAGTGAACAGGTAGTTCTTGATGCTGATGTAGGAAAAAGCAGCAAACATAAGGATCTGAGTGACTTTGAAAAGGAACAATTTTGATGGCTAGATGACTGGGTCAGAGCATCTCCAACATAGCAGGCCTTGTGGGATGTTCCCAGTATGCAGTGCTTAGTACTAGGGGTGTGCGATATGGACAAAAAATAATATCTCGATATTTTGGGGGATTTTGACAATAACGATATTTCTACCATATTCTTTTAAATGCGTTTTTAACAGCTTGAATTATATCTCTTTAATTGTTTCTCATGGATGATATTAATGACAATGTTTTTAAGGAAAAAATGCTCTTATTTATTTGTAGTTGTCTGCAAGAGCAAATAAAAGTAATAAACACCATTGGCATACCATACCAAAATACTGCACACAAACAAATCTAAGCTAACCTGCCGGGAACGTGCCGGTGACAGATCATGTGACCACCTAGGCATGATGCGTTGTGCTGCTGCACGTAAGTTACGCAGCTCTTGTTCAGTGATTGTGTCGGGGTTCAACCTGGTTTCAACGTGTGTTTTCATTTGTTTTAGTGAAGTCATTTGCATAATCGGTAACGTAAAATTGTACATCATTAAAAAAACAATGACGATATTATCGTAAACGATATACATCACCCACCCCTACTTAGTACCTACCAAAAGTGGTCCAAGTAAGAACAACCGGTGAACCAGTAAGAGTGTCATGGGCTTGCAACACTCATCAAGGCATGTAGAGAGCATAAATGTGTAAAAAGCTAATGCTGGCTATGTTTCAAAGAGTCTTAACACAAACACCATCACAGATCACTGTGTTGCATAGCCACAGACGAGTCTGAATGCCAACACTGACCCCTGTCCACCATGAAAAGTGCCTACAATGGGCACATATGCATCAGAACTGGACACATTGTGTTGTAATATTAGGGGTGCGGAGAAGAGTGAGAGAGCCGCGAACAGAGAGTGCCGAGTTCAAGTTCGAGTCTTAGGTCTAAAAGCTGACATTATTTTGTTACAAATAAAAACTGTTTAAGTTGAGTCCCAAACCTGTCTCATGACTCTGTTTGCTACAACTACTAATGTGCTAAAATCAAAGTGAGCAACATTTACCCAAAGGTGAGAACAAACATCAATCAGCCATAACATTAAAACCACCTCTTTTTATCTACACTCTTTGTCCATTTTATCAGCTCCACTAACCATACAGGTGCACTTTGTAGTTATACAGATAGAGACTGTAGTTCATCTGACTTTGTTAGCTCGCAATCAAAATCTGCAGAAAATCAGAAGGATTACAGAAGATTTTACTGTTAGGGCTGATCGTTGTAGATTAAAAATCCTTAAGTGGGTTTGGCACATTGCCCATACAAGAACTGCACCATTTAGCATTGCAGATACTGTGTCTAATGTGTCTTAAATATTTAGAAATTAAATTTTTTTATTTTAGGTGTTGACCACAATTAAATCATTTGTACAAGTGAAGACTTTTAGATTTTATTTGAAGGTATATGCATCTAAATCAGGTGAAGAGTGAGAATTACAGAATTTTATCAAATTTACAATCCATGATTAATAAGCAACAGGTGTAACAGGACTAACCGAGTTCCGAACCGTGTCTGCCCATTCGGGTGCCACTGCATGGTCAGGATTCGCTTCAAGATATTCCTTTAGGTCCTGCAATGCAGGTCCATACACCCCACCATACTGAACCTAAGATCCACAAACATAAAGCAGCGCATGAAAATATACCCAATAATAGAACAATTGCCTAAATAGTTAACCTTTATTTTTTACCAGGCAAGTCATTAAGAACAGATTCTTATTTACAATGATGGCCTGGCAAGCAGCAAGAGCCACTTGATAAAAAGAAAATAAAGAAGAAAAGAACTAGTAGAAATATATAAAGACAACTACAAATATCATTAAGAATACCTTTTAAACAGTTCTTAAAATGAGATATTGAAATGAATGATTCCAGTTTGAGTGACTTTTGCAACATATTACAATCATGTGCAGCAGCACCATAAGAAGTGGTTGTTTTGGGACTTTCTATTGAATGTATGGGGAAGACCTGGTGTTATATTTAACAGATATTGGTTATAATAAATTTTGTAAATATGGCAGTGTCTGTCCGTGTAAATTAAAAAAAGAAAATTTCCCCAATTTTCTCCCTAATTTAGTCATCTCCAATTCCCACCCGTCAGTACTGCTCCCCGTGTCACACGAGGCGCTGCCAGTCAAGGAGGCAAAGCCATAACGCGTTTCCTCCAAAACACGGAGCCATGGAGTCAACTTCCGCCTCTTTTCAAACTGCTGTTCATGAAATGCCCGGGAGTGATATAACGCACTCGTAGGAAAGCGTTCCCGCATCACCCTGATTAAAACTAGCGATCTCCGGATGATAAGGCGAACGCGTTGCCATTGTGCCACTCGGGAGTGTCCTTGTAAAAAATTTTAAAGGAAACTTTAAAAGTTCAGGCTGATTGATTTTTCTATATCCATACAGTGTACATTTGATGCACAAAAAGTGCTTTAAAATAATGACAGTTATTCCATGGTTAAAAAAATATTTCTGCAAACCTTCTTGCCAGTCTTCATGTCTATAACCTTAACTCTTTCACTGCCAATTGGTGCTTGTTCCTTTTCTGTTCTCTTCTTTCTCCTTTTCCTTTTGGTCCTGCTCACCAGCAGCTGTGATGTATCAAGAGAGTGATTATCAGAGTAAATATTAATGTATGTATTAATGATGGTGGTGCTAAAGTGAAATGGGACATAGCAGAAATTATGCTGCTTCTGGGATGAACATATACTTGAACCAGAAGACCTTAAAGTGACTGTCAAACACATCTTTATTATTACCTTCCTACTATTAGTTATAACTACTGTGAACTTACCACTGACTACAAAACAACCCCAAAAATTAGGAAAAAGAAAATTTACCAATTCTAATTTCCTACTTTCCATTACATACTTCTAATTACAACTACTAATTAGACATGTGCTTATGCCAGCTCCCCTTTTACTCCAACTCCAATCACACAAATCAATCTTTCCAGCTCACTTTACCCATTTCTGCAGAAACGTGAGCCAAATGGCATGAACTTAGGATTTTGATCATTTTACACAGTTTAAGTATGATATTTAATATGTAGTAATAGTGAATAGTTCACTCATTTTAATAGTGAAAGAAATAAGAATTGGAGTGCTACATCTCTATTTTTTCATTATTACTGTTATTATTATTATTATTTTACAAGGGATATAGAGTACACCCTCTGTATCTGATAACTTAAATACATGCACCAAGGCATGTGCCATGTTTGAGGTGAAGGTTTTGTGAAAGGTTATGATTCTAGAGACTCCCCATTATAGTACCTCTTGATCTCTGTGCCTTCGCCGTCCAGTTGTCTCTCTTGCTGACCCATTAGGTATTAGAGCTTGTTTGGAGAAGGTCAATTTCAGTCCTTCCTCCTAAAAGCACAATTAAAATAGATAATTTAATACACATATTATAAATACAGATTACAGAACACAGATTTAATGCATCTAATATTCAACAGCATATTAAAGCCAGCCTCATGCTCACTTTCAAGAGTTTTACAGTAAATTCTGTTTCTTCTCCATCCCGTCCAGGAAAGGTACTGTTGCCTTTGCGGAATACACGGTTGTAGCCTAGGTCTTCTCCAAGACCCTGGTCATCATAAGTCAGGGCAAGCAGAGGATCTGAGGTATATCGTCGCCCAGATGGCCAGTGCCCCGTCAGAACCAGAGTGCAAAGGTTATCTATTCGGTTTATTAATACACGGTCCTAAAAAAAAGGAACAGTAAGCAGCACAATCCTCATCAAACAATCTCATTCAAACAAAATGGACATTATTCAGATGTTCAACCATAAGTCCATGTAAAGGTCCAGGTATAATGCTAAAATGTCCTGCTGATAGCACTTCAAGGAAATATAGAAAAATAGAGAAAAATACAAAGAAAAAATTAATTAAACAAAGAAATAATTTGGTGCCACATTTTAACTGTTTTTGGGTTTTCCCAAATCAGCATGGTTAAACTTCATCAATAAGAGTCCTACATCAGTCCTACCATGGTCTAAAAGGGTCTTGCCCACAGAAGCAGCCCCTTCTCCAAGACTGACAAAATAAAGCCAGACTGAAGTTTGCAGGAGATCACAAGCTTTTGGAAGAGATTTTATCTGGTCAGCTAAAATAAAATTGAACTCTTTTTCCATTAAGCTTAGTGCTATGTATGTAGTAAAAAATGTTATCCAAATAACTTAAAAATTTATCCAAATAACACCATTTCACCTGCAAGGCATGAGGTAACAGCATCATATTTCAGGGGTGCTGGAAAAGGGACTGCTGCACTTCAAAAACATGTGGATGTGGGTACCTGAATATCATGGCCTTATGTGCTTCTTAAAATCCCAATCCAAAACCATGGGCATGGTCCCCTAATTCTTGATATAACAGCCTCCCATTCTTAAGTCTAACAGCCACCCATTAAATCTGTCCACTAGATTTTAGAACCTGTCTGTGGGGATTTGTGCCTATTCTGGCAAGAAAATATTAGTGAGGCTGGGCACTGATGTTGCATGAGAAGGCCTGGCACAAAGTAAATGTTCCAATTTATCCCAAAGGTGTTCAGTGGTGATGAGGTCAGGGCTCTGAGCAAGGTTGTCTTTGTTGTTATAGCCTTCTCACTATGTCCACAAAGCTCTGTCATGAATGAAAGAGCTTGGGCTAGGCCCCTTAGTTCCACTAAAGGCAAATCATAAAGCTATAGCATACACAGGCATTTTAAGCAATTGTGTTTACTTTTTGGTGTGTGTGAGTGGATCAGACACAGCAGTGCTGCTGCAGTTTTTAAACACCTCAGTGTCACTGCTGGACTGAAAATAGTCCACCAATCAAAAATGTCCAGTCACCAGCATCCTGATGAAGCATTAGAGGATGACTAACACACACTGTGCAACAACAGATGAGCTACTGTCTCTGACTTTACATCTACAGGGTGGAGCAATACAGTGGATGTATCTCATTGAGTGCATTGTGTGTCTGCTGTGTCTGATCCACTCACACCAGTACAACACACACCACCACCACATCCGTTTCACTGCAGTGCTGAGAATGATCCACCACTCAAACAGTACCTGATCTGGTCCTTTGGGGGTCCTGACCATTAGAGTAAAGGGGACTAATAAAGTATGTAAAGAAACAGATGGACTACAGTCTGTAATTGTAGAAATACAAAGTGCAACTCTATCGTAAGTGAAACTGAGAAAATGGACAATGAGTGTAGAGAAAAGGAGGTGGTCATAATGTTATGCCTAATCAGTGTATACCACTGCAAGTTTATTATCTTCATTAATGAAATAACACCAAGCTTGTGAGCATAGAGCTTGAGATGTTCTTCAGTGAGGTATAGGCAAAAATCCCCAAATCTACATGTTTGTTTTATGCAAGACATTTTATAATTGTAATTGCTCCCATGGGTGATTCAACAAAGGACGGTGGTAAAGGATCTGAATCCTGGATTTTTAATAAGTTTACAAAATAATGTGAAAACCAGTTCATGCTTTTTAACAAACAAGTATCTTGTATGAGTTAACAGAAAAAAATATTTTAGATTTCTGAGTGAAAACTTAAAGAGGTCTCAATATTTTCTAAAGGCACTATATTAAAGGCAGGCAGACAAAGAGTGAGAGAGGGACAGAAAGAAAGAATACCTTAGGCCAGTCAACTCTGAGTGGGTCACTGAGCACCGTTTCTGGTGGTACACCATCTTGGGATGGAGTGAAGGAATGGGTGCTGTTTTCTTCGTCTGCGTCACAGATCTTCAGTGGTTCTGCAGAAAGATATGGGGTCATTAATGCAGTAAAACAAATGTGGAGAGTGGGGAGTTTTGTAACTATCGCAATCTGTGTGTAACTGTATCTAATCTGTTATCAGATTAGTAAGTGTGTAATAGAATCAGTAAATGCATACTGACATTTGTGAATGTTTTCAGGAATTTGCAAATGTGTATTTGGAATCTGTGTGTGGGTAATCTAATTTGTAAATGTGTGCAAAAAAATCTCCAACACTATTCAGATTTGCAAGTGTCAGATTTGTAAACATGCATATGTGTACATAAATCTGTACATTTGTACATAGATATTTCTGGCTGAAAAGTCTGTGTTTTGTTCTAAAAGTGGAAACAAACATGTCGTCAGTTACAACTCAGCAGGTCCTCCAAGTTTGCTGTCTAGGAGGCCTTCTAAGTTCGCTGTCTAAAGAGGCACATCAGATTTGCAGACTCCTGTAAACATTCACAAATCTCAGTACCCATGTACTGTTGCTTTTACACATATCCTATCTGATTACACACAGTTGAAATACAGTTACACAACTCTCCACATTTGTAAACATTTTTGCTACAATAATGGCCCCACAGAAAGACTCTAGGATTCAGTTAAATATATGATCCACAAAATACACACGCATCTCTCATCTCACCCTGCTCATCTCTCTCTGCATCACTGTCCCCACTGACATCTGAACTAGGAGAACGATGAGAAGAAGTAGATGATTCAGAATCGGAGTCAGAGTCAGAATCAGAAGGCCCTCCATCCATCTCTCCTTGTTTCCTTCCACTCTCTCTGGGCCTCCTGCCTCTGATTTTATTCCAGGACCAGCCTACTTGATCTCTCCTTTTACCATCAGTGTGAGAGAATGGTATGGCTGGAAAGGGTGAGGAGGAAATGGACCCCAAAACTTGGTTTTGATCACTGATTTTTACTTCTCTAACATTGTCTCCCAGTTGTGGTGGGCTGTGTATGAGGGCTTGTGCAGCAAGGCATGCTTGTTTCTTCTGGATATACTCATGATGGGCTTGGAGAAAGGAGAACTGTGAGTCTGAGAATATGGAATGCTCTGTGCGGCTTATGCCACAGCTGGCAGCACCTAGGAGCAGTTCATGATCATGCTGTGGGGTATTCCACCAGTTGGGTAGGTCAGAGCTGGATGGTGCCAGAGCAAGGCGCTCTTTCAGGGAGAGATGAGGAAGGACAAGCTCACGTAGGCGAGACAAGAGGCTGATTCGGTAGAGTGTTCGTGAGGCTCGCTCCTCAGTGATGGGTGCCACAGAGTTAGACAAGTCTAGAGATTCTGGCAGGAGAAAGGAGGAGAACAAAAAGAGAAGCCTAGATACATATGTATGTATATACTCTCTCACACACACGCACACAAGGTCTGCCAAGAAAGTAATGAGATTGGGCTCCATAGGGCTTACATATGGGGATGGTGGTTAAAAAGTCTGTTCTCAGATGAACAGTAGGACCCGTTTCAGTTGCATTCCAGCCTTCCCAGTGCCCCGCTGAAGAATCTCGTCACTGGAGTAATGCAAGCGAGTTTGGACCAACAGTTCACAATCAAATTGTGGGTGAAAATCAGTGAACGTGCATCAGAAAGGTTATGAACAAGCTACCCTATCCTCACCTGATCATTTAAAAAGGGAGCCCAATTTCCTGAACAGAGTGATCACAAAAACATGAAAATTTCATTCTCATTTCTGGGCAGACCATGGTGTAAAATTATTTATTTAAATCATCATATCTCTTGAATGGATAGTTCCCTATTCATTACAATTTAACCAATTTCTTTAAAACTTGTTTTTAAAATACTCATAAATAACAGCAATTTTATTATATCTAAAGTAAATACAAGGACACAAAAAAAGCCCACATCAAAGTAAAACAATAGATACCATACCCTGACCACAGGCAGGCTGCAAGTGACAGACCCTACGACACATAGCCACAAAGCAATGGAAGTATCGGTCAAGATTCTCATCAGTTTTCTTTTCTAGTCTTGCATGTGTGCGGAAACGTGTCCAGTCCAGCTTGGCCTCCATTCCCACAGTGGTTCCCACCTCTGTCTTTATGCGTTCCACACCAAATGTGGACACCACCCGATAGAAGTCACACTCCTCTCTACGAGTCCACCTGAAACAAATGGCAAATGCTATTATGGATGTGGAACTGGAAAATGTATTGCATATAAAAAAATGTGATTTTCACCATTAAAGTACCTTTGCTGACGCTCTTGTCGTGCAAGCTCTTTTAGCTTGGTGGCCTGTTCACAGCGCCGGCGGCGCCGATCTCCTTTTTCTGCTGCCTCTATCTTGAGCTGTTCTCGTTTGTAGCTGCGCTGGTATGCTGTAATTAGCCGCCGTAGTCGAGCTGTGAGGGAGGAGCTTGTTGGCCAGTAACAGGTCCCTGTAGATCCTGAGGTTTGTGCCTCAACTGGCACAGCGGTGGAATATGTGGAGTGATCTTCACCAAAGAAGTCATCCATGCTCCTGGGGTCAGTCTAGGAAATGAAAAAACAGACATAACTTATAAAAGATAAGAGTTTTAGTTAGCAAAACATATTCTCTGAGCAGAAACTTTTATGACCAATTCATTTAGACATCATCCAGTCAGTCTGTATATGCTAAAATATTGATTCCTAAGACAGGTATGTGTACACAGCATGTTTATATCAATACACCTGACACAGATGTTGCTACATAGATTCCAGACCTACTTATATTCTGTTACCATAGTTTTCTCCCTAATTTAGTCATCTCCAATTCCCACCCGTCAGTGCTTCCCCCCTTGTCACGCGATGAACTGCCAGTCCAGGAGAGCGAAGCCATCGAGTGCTTCCTCCGATACACGCGATGCATGCCGTCGCCTCTTTTCGAACTGTTGCTCATGCAATCGGTGGGGGCGGACCCTAGCGCGCCCGGAGGAAAGCGCCCCCGCCCTACTCTTGTATGCATGAGCTCACAGACGCCCGTGACTGGACAGTGCCGCGCTGATTGACATGGGGGGAGAACGTATGCTGCCCCTCCCTCCCTGAGAGCACGGCCAATCTTGCTCTCTGAGCTCCCAGCTATGGGCAGCTATAGCATCACCCGGATTCAAACTAGCGATCTACGGATGATAGGGCGAACGTGTTGTTGTTGATGTTATCATAGTTTTATTTTGTTTGTTAACATTATACATTTTTAACAAAAGAACAGTTTTTATCTGAAGGCTATCAGGTTCCTAAGTATCATCTTGCCAAGTTCACCTTACTAACAAATTAGTAATTGTGTATAAAGTAAAATCTAAATCAGGCAAAAACTTGTCTTTAATACTAAATGTGTTTAAGCCTGTCTAATACCAGTCAATAATGTCAAAAGCTGCACTTAAGCTTAAAAGCAATTTTGGCTAAATTTTTAACGCTTTATTAAATTTGAATAACAAACATCCAAAGTTGAAACAGCTGGAAGAAATTACTATACATCAGACACCACATTTACTACAGATTTGACATTGTGATATTTCTCTTTTTAAGTTTCCACTAGCTTTAACGGCTGACTTTGTAATCCAGATAATCTTAATGCTCACAATCAGTGCTCCTGCAAAATGAACAAAAATAACAACACAGAAAAAGGAACTACAGTACTATTTAATAGCAAGTAAAGAAATCTCATACTGCTATATCTCTAATGTCTTGTGATCCCTGAAAAAGAAAAAGTCAGAATAGATAGAACACAGATGCAGGATCAGAATTGATGAGTTTACCTCTTCATACATGTCTTTGCTGTGCCTTATTACAGGCTTAAACTCTGGATCCTCTGAAAACTTGTCATAGACACCTCTGTAAAAACATGTAGTGAAATCAGATCAAGCCTTGTATAACACAGTCACTGAAAATAAAAACATGTGATAACATGCAGGTTACCCATCTCTCAACTCTGGATCTGCTGAGTGCTGTTCAGCCTTTATGTCCTGGTCATCAGGGCGACCACATCTCTCCAGGAAACACAAACAGAGATCAGCACGCATTGTAGTGTACATCTCGTACCCTAACAAAAATAGGAAAAAAGGGGGGGTGGGTGGGTAGATATGATCAAGGATATGGATTTCAAATTTGACAAGTTATCATCCAAGGCTTTTATCTAAAGTAAAGCCCTTTGGAGACTCTGAAAGGGTTACACATGCATTCATTTTGTTTAGGTTTGACTATTGCAGTGCACTTTATGTGGGTTTCAGTCTGGCCTCTCTGTCATAGTTCAGAATGCTGCATCTAGGCTTAAAACATACAATCCATTCGGAAAGTCTTCAAAACCGTTCATTTTTTAAAAACATTTTGTTAAATTGTGGCTTTGTGCTAAACTAAACAAAAATCAAGCTTTTCCTCATCATTCTGCTCTCAAACCCCCATAATGACAAAGTTACATTTTTTAGGTGCTTTTCTGCAAACTCCAGGTAGGCTTTCATGCCTTTTGGCCACACCATAAAGCCCAGATTGGTGGAGTGCTGCAGTGATGGTTGACCTTCTAGAAGTTTCTACACACGGGATGTATGAAGATCAACCAGAGTTCTTGGTCACATCTTCCAAGGCCATTCTCCCCTGATTATTTAGTTTAGTGGGGTGGCCAGCTCTAGGAAGAGTCCTGGTTGTTCCAAACTTCTTCCATTTAAGATTTATGGAGGCCAGTTTGCTCTTGGGAACTTTCAGTGCAGCCAAAGGGAATGTGCCTCTACACAATCCTGTCTCTGAGCTCTACAGGCAGTTCCTTCCTCCTCATGGCTTGGTTTTTGCTCCGACATGAATTGTCAGTTGTTAGACCTCATATAGAGAGGGATGTGTCTTTCAAAATCATGTCCAATCAACTGAATTTACCACAGGTGGAGTCCAAACAAAGTGGAGAAACATCTGAAAGATGATGAAGAGAAATGGGAGGCCCTCAGAGCTAAAATTCAAGTGTCAATGCTTATATCCAAGCAAAATTTTAGTTTAAATTTTTTTTTTTATTTTAGCACAAGACCATAACAACAAAAAGTGAAAAAGAGTCAGAAGACTGTCCAAATGCATTGTACTTCTATGCGTTGGCGTTTGACTCGTACTGTGTGAACAGGTCTGTGTCTATGTGGTCATTATTATGATGGTGCTGTTTTTTTTTTTTTTGTAAATGTACTTCATAACCCCTCCTCGAACTGCCACCTTATCGTGGTGGAGGGGTTTGAGTGCCAAAATGATCCGAGGAGCTATGTTGCCGGGG
>JAOVVG010000044.1:22351990-22362453 GCA_028566375.1 Leptodoras nelsoni | reverse complement strand
AATGGAATTTATATTTGATTCTATTTGGACAGTTTTACATTATGCATGGATAACATAATATAGCCACTGAATGTGATTTTTATGTATTACCATAAGCATTTCACAATTTGAAGGATAAGACTTTAAATATAATTTCATAATGTATATCAAAGACTTACTTGATTCAATGATTAATTTGATTTCAGAGCCAAAATAAATTCTCCTGTCTGAGCCAGTCACACACTATACAGTCACTAAGCAATAACTCTTTGGACATATGAATACTCTACTACTCTATGTGTTTCATTATAGGTCACTATTGCATTTCATGATATATATTTTTAATTGTATATAACTGACCTAATTCATTAACAAAACACCTGGAATGTTTTATGAAAAGCCTTTTATCAAATACAATTGAAAATTAAATGCTCTCAAAATATAGACTGAAACTTTTGAAATGCAAAATAGTATTTGGTGTAATAGTACAGAACAAGGCTCATTTTGTTCACATGATATAAAACTCTTTCTACTGAATCGTACTTATTGGGACTTTTGATCCAGTTTATCAAGCATTGTACTTACAAGTACATGAAACACAAAATCCTAGAAAATATCTTAAGTAAAATATATGGTTGATTTTGGATAAAACAAAAAGTACATAATAAAACACACATAATAGACACTTACTTGTTTCCACAGTAAGTTTGATTCCAGAGCCAAAGCAGAGTCTCTGGGTATTAGTCACACACTGTTATTGTTCTGAGCAAAAATTCAGGCAACCGCTATGTTCAATGTTGATATTTCTTTGTTGCTTTTGTGCAAATTATGCATATATAAGGTTAAATAGCTATGTATTATGCATTAGTTCTATGCTAGCTTTGTTGTTAAGTTTATTACTTAATTACTCTGCTAAGCATAAATCCACTGTTCTTACTTGTTAAACTTGATTCTGAAGAAACTACAATAAAAATACATTACATAATTACTAAGTATTTTTTTGTCACTTACTTGTTTCAACAATAAGTTTGATTCCAGAGCCAAAGTATATTCTCTGGGCATTAGTCACACACTGTTATTGTTCTGAGCAAAAATTCAGGCAACCGCTATGTTCAATGTAGATATTTCTTTGTTGCTTTTGTGCAAATTATGCATATATAAGGTTAAATAGCTATGTATTATGCTCTAGTTCTATGCTAGCTTTGTTGATAAGTTTATTACTTAATTACTCTGCTAAGCATAAATCCACTGTTCTTACTTGTTATACTTGATTTTGAAGAAACTATAATAAAAATACATTATAATAATTACTAAGTAATTTTTTTCTTAGTCACATACTTGTTTCAACAATAAGTTTGATTCCAGAGCCAAAGTACATTTTCCGTCCGTCAGTCACACACTGGTATTTTCCCAAGCAATAATTCTCTCATTTAAAAGCAGCAAAGTAGCCATATTTCATCATATTTTCTGAACTAGACTATACTACATAGTACAATGTGGTGCAGGGAAACTCAACGTAGATATTTCTGTTCTGCTTTTTTGCAAATTATAAGCTAAATAAATATAAACTAATATATAAATATAAGCTAAAATAGCTATGTATTATGCATCAGGTTTAATTTGTTAAAAGGCATAGCTTGAATTATGGGAAAACTATAATAAAAAATATACTAAGTATATCAAATAAAACTTGTTTAATTTTATATTTCTTAAATTTTTTTGTTAGTCACTTACTTGTTTCAACAATAAGTTTGATTCCAGAGCCAAAGTACATTCTCCATCCGTCAGTCACACACTGTTATATTCCCAAGCAATAATTCTCTCATTTAAAAGTAGTAAAGAACCATATTTCATCAGATTTTCTACACTAGACAATACAACATTGTAAAGTTTCATCATTTACCTTTGCATTTATGTGCATAACAATTAGTGGATTAGTAGAATTTCAATATTGTGTGCCAGCAGTGTCACTAACTTAAACTCAGGCCAGAAGTTTCATAAAGTTTCCACAATTTATGTGAAACGCTTACTTGGTTCAGTGAATAATCTGATTCCAGAGCCAAAATAGATTCTCCTGTCTCCTGTCCTAGTCACACACTGCACTGTCCCTAAGCAATAACTTAATGACCCATTTGTTTAAAATGCACTATAGCATTTCATGATAGATTTTTACAACTACAGATTTTTTTAGATAATAAAATTGTTATATACTACAGTCCATCTGCCTATTACATTACAACTTACTACTGTATTGTTTAATTTGTTAAATGTCATAACAGAAGGTATTTACATGGTTTTGGCTAATGGAAAATGTATACTTAATAAAACACATTACAATGTCATTATTTATCAAATTATTATTATATATCTATTTAATTATTATTTTTTTTTACTAATATGTGTTAGCTACTTACTTGTCTCAACAATAAGTTTGATTCCAGAGCCAAAATAGAGTCTCCCAACCCCATCATTCACACACTGTTATTTTCCTGAGCAAAAATTCTCTCTAGGTATATTTCATCAAATTTAAACTGAAACAGTTCAGTTTGAAACAGACAATTAAGATCATCTTAACTGCTAGAGAGTGTTTGACATTTGGTTAATGTCTGTTCAACCATTTTACTAGGATTTTGTTGCAGTCAAAGTAAAGACTTCTGTGGATACTAGCTAAAAGTAGCTAGGAATTTTTTAATTAGTGCTTTTTTGTCCTTGTTGGTAAGTGTATTAGTTATGATCTAGTATATGGAAATGTACTTTTTTAATCATTAGGTTATATGTCATAGCTTGCACACTAACAAGCATGTAAAAATATCATAAGGAATGTCTTTAGGAAAGTTCATAGTTGGTGCTAGGAAAAGTATTTTAAAAATGCATTATAACATTTCTAAATGTATTACCTACAACTGTTGAATGTTTAACATAATTTAATACACACAATTTAATAATTAGCCACTTACTTTTCTCCACAATAAGTTTGATTCCAGAGCCAAAGTAGATTCTCTGGACATTAGTCACACACTGTTATTTTTCTGAGCAAAAAATGCAGGGTAACTCTACATTTTCAATGTAGATATTTCCTTGCCACTTTCGTGCAAATTATAAGCTGAATAAATATGAGCTAAAATATAAATATAAGGTAAAGTACCTATTTATTATGCATTAGTTCTATGCTAGCTTTGTTGATAAATATATTACTTACAAGAACTGGTAAGCATAAATGCCCTTTTTATTTAATTTGTTAACATTCATAGCTCAATTTTGGGGAAAAAAATATAATAATATAATATGTAAAACCTTCTTCATTTATTTTTTTCTCCAAATCTTTTGCTGGTCACTTACTTGTTTCAACAGTAAGTTTGATTCCAGACCCAAAGTAAATTTTCTGGAGTCCATCAGTCACACACTGTTATATTCCCAAGCAATAATCCTCTCATTTAAAAGCAGCAATGTGGCCATATTTCATCAGATTATATTAAGTAAATTAAGTATGATAAAATTTTGGATAAAAGAAAAATGTACATAATAAAACACAATAAAACACACAACAGCCACTCACTTGTCTCCACGGTAAGTTTGATTCCAGAGCCAAAGAAGAGTCTCTGGGCAACAGTCACACACTGTTATGTTTCTGAACAAAAATGCAAGTGAACTCTATGTTCAATGTAGATATTTCTGTGTCGCTTTTGTGCAAATTATGTAAACATAAGGTAAAATAGCTATGTATAATGCTTTAGTTCTGTGCTAGATTTGTTGGTATGTTTATTACTTAAGATCTGCTAAGCATAAATGTACATTTTATTAAGTTGTTAAAGGTCATAGTTTGATTTTGGAAAAACTATAATACAATGCATATTATTACTAAGTATATCACATAAAACTTTTTCTTTTTTTCACTTATTTCTTATTTTCCACTTTTGTCACTTACTTGTTTCAACAATAAGTTTGATTCCAGAGCCAAAGTACATTTTCTGTCCAGCAGTCACACACTGTTATATTCCCAAGCAATAATGCTCTCATTTAAAAGCACTAAATTAGAAAGATTTGATCAGATTTTCTACACTAGACTATAGTACATGGTACAATTATATCATTTGCTTTACCTATATGTGTACAACAAGAAGTGGATAGTAGATTTTCAATATTGTGTGCCAGCAGTGTCACTAACTTTAACTCAGTCCAAAAGTTTCATAAAGCTTTCACAATTTATGTGAAACACTTACTTGGTTCAGTGACTAATCTGATTCCAGAGCCAAAATAGATTTTCCATTCTTCTGTCCTAGTCACACAATGTACCGTATCTAAGCGATAACTCTCTGACCCCTTTGTTTAAAATTCACTATTGCATTTCATGATAGATATTTACCACTACTAAATAAAATTGTAAGAGAATTGTTAGTGACTGCATGCATTTGTTCTCATTGTATAATCACTGCATAGTACAGATCATCTGCATTCTACATTCCTACTACACAATACTGTATAGTTTAATTTGTTAAATGTCATAACAGAAGGTCTTTAGATGGTTTTGGCTAATGGAAAATCTATATGATAAAAAAACAAAACAATGACTTTATGTACTAAGTTATTATATATGATCTATTTTATTTGTTAGACACTTACTTGTCTCAACAATACGTTTAATTCCAGAGCCAAAATAGAGTCTTCCAAACCCCTTATTCACACACTGTTACTTTCCTGAGCAAAAATTCTCTCTAGACATATTTCATCAAATTTAAACTTAAACTCAGTTTTCTGGTAACATCAGAAAGTTAAGATCATCTTAACTGCTAGAGAGTGTTTGACTTTTGTTTAATGTTTGTTCTACCATTTAACTATGAGCTTTGTGTAGTGATGCATCAAGGAAAATTTCCAAAGTAAAAGTAATGCATTTGTGCAAGTTCTGTGGATACTAGCTAAAAGTAGCTAGGAATTTTGTATTAGTGCTGTTTTGTCCTTTTTGGTAAGTTTATATACCATAACATTATGGTATATAAGGTAAAATAGCTATCTACTTATGCATTAGTTCTATGCTAGCTTTGTTGAAAAGTTTATTACTTAACATAAATGTACTTTTTTTTATAATAGGTTAAGATTCATAGCTTGAGTATATCATGTAAAACTTTTTCATTTTTTTGCCCAAATTTCTTGTTAGTCACTTACTTATTTCAACAATAAGTTTGATTCCAGAGCCAAAGTACATTTTCTGGATTCCGCCAGTCACACACTGTTATATTCCCAAGCAATAATTTTCTCTCAGAAAAGTATCTATATTTCATCAGATTTTTCTACACTATACTATACTACATAGTATGGTTTCATAATGTACTCTGCCTTTATGTACATAACAATAAGTGGATAGTAGAATTTCAAAATTGTGTGCCAGTAATGTTACTAACTTTAACTGCAGAAGTTTCATAAAGTTAATCATTTTTCACAATTTATGTGAAACACTTACTTGTTTCAGCGATTAATCTGATTCCAGCACCAAAATAGATTCTCCTGTCTACTGTCACACACTCAGTTTTCTCTAAACAATAACTCTTTGGTCATATGACTACTCTGATCCATTTGATTGACATGCTCTTTTTGAAATTCAAGATGATACATTGTTAACGTGTTTACAAATGCATTTTAATCTGAATTGACTTCTCTGAGGCTAATTTTACAATCATTTTAGCCATGCAAAGTCACACAACCACAAAAACATTTTGAAAAATTCAAGAAATTTCACCAAAAATGACCATTCATATTGCATACTCATTGCATCATCTTAAACTCATCTCATGTTACATTGAAATTGTGCCAATACCAAAGGTGATTGTTATGTTGTTGTAGTGACAACATAAATGAACTACACATATCACAATTTGAAAGATTACCTTCACAGTTTTTATGATTTTTTTGGGGGGAATTTATGTGAAAGACTTACTTGATTTGGTGATTAATTGGATTCCAGATCCAAAATAGATTGTGGTGTAAGTCACACACTGTACCGTTCCTAAACAATAACTCTGAAGTCTTACGACTAGTCTCGTACTGCTGAGCAAGATTCACTTTTACATTTCATGATATTTATTTGAAAGAGAACCTCATTTACATACCGACAGGTGTTTTTTAAACTCTAATGACATTTTCAGACACTAAATGTGTTGTTCCTTTACTAAATACAAGCTTATTTGTACAAACTTCAGCAAACAAATTAAAGGAAATTTCATTGCAACAAGTACTATATTATATCTATTCAATGCAGGTTAACCACACATAGTAACACAACAAATAAAATATTCTGAGGTTAGGTTCTGAATGAAACTAATAGGCTAAGGTTATTTTAACTCTGTTTATCAGGCATAGTACTTGCAACTCTGATAGATAATGTCTTTAAGAAAAATTATAATTTATATATTTTGGGGAAATTATTCAAAAAATACCTTAGATTAAAAATATACATTATTAGGTAACTTTTTTTAATTTAACTTTTTCCCAATCTTTTGTTAATCACTTACTTCTTTCAACAGACAGTTTGATTCCAGAGCCAAAGGAGATTTTCTGACTTCCAGTGTAAGTCACACACTGTTATTATCCTGAGCAATAATTCTCTGTTCTAAAGCCGTATTTCCGATGTATTTCAATGTATTTTATGAGGGCATAGTCGAAATGTAAATATAAATTGTATTCTTTTCCTGTGCATTTTTTGCATTGCAATATCTGGATAGTAGAATTGCAATATCAGATGCCAATGGCGTCATTAACCTAAACTCGGTTCTGTTTACTAGAAGCATCATAAAGTTAAGTTCATGTCTGATGTAATGTTTGTTCTAATTATTTACCTATAATCTTAATTATTGCTACAGGCTAAAAAGAGCTGTTTATTGGTTCAGCGATCAAAAGCATTTAAGAACAGAAATGTGTAATATTGTAGATTATTAGTATGCTGCATATAGTTATGCATCTTTTTTAATTACAGAAATACAGAACTGTTGTTGAATCCAGCCATGCATTACATTGGCCTAAAGTTATGTTGACATTCTGGCTAATAATATGGTCTAGTTTTGTTTTCTAGTTTGATATAATTTCATATCATTGAACACAAATATAAACTGAAATAATATTGTATAAAGTGGTTAGTTCTGAATAATTCAATGCTGACTGTGTACTCACTGCAGAAAGGATAAAGAATTTAAATAACTTACTTGTTTGAATGAATAATTTTGTCCCTGTGCCAAAGATGAGCTTATAAAGTCCACCCTGAGCAGTCACACAGTATATCACCCAGCAACAAGAAGCCTCATCAGTTGCATCATGCATTGTATAATAAATTTGAAATATTTAATGACACAAACATGTAATTATAAGCTACATATGACAGCATGTTCACAAATTAATATTAAGTGTCATTTATTTAACTTTAGTTCTTGTGCACTTACTTTTCTCAATAGTCAGTTTAATTCCTGAGCTGAAGTACAGTTGCCAGCCTCCGGTACCAGTCACACAGTGTTCAGGGTTTGATCGTTAACTCTACATATCTTTTTCATTACATATTCTATTATATTTCATTTTAAATATTATGTATGATAGACATCTGAACTGTAGCTGTCCAGACATTATATTTTTAAGTAAAAGTCCAGTCTTATAATATCCAGAGCCACCGACTAAAGATAAATGTAATAAATCGACTAATTTTACACAGAAATTAGTTTTATTTTGGACTATATTTTAAAATAATGAAGATTGACAACCTTACCAGAACCTAACAACCATTAGCTGACCGTGATTCTACAAGTTCACCATAGTTCTGGAAGACTAGAATTTATACTCTAATAAGACCTCTATTAATAATTATTTGTAAGGTCAAATCTGTTAATTATGAACAATTTCATGTCAGTAACTTACTTGTTTGAACTGTCAGCACTATGCCAGTGCCAAAGATCATCTTATATCCACTTCCAGCATTCACACATTATGAGGACTTGCAGCAAAAACTTTCTTACGTAAGAAATAGGTTTTCTCGTATATTATTAACCACATTAACATTTTACTTCACTTCATCATTAAATTCTGCCAAATGTTGCTTTGTTTTGTTCTAGTTCATTGACTTTCCATTATGGACCTACAATAAATACTAGACATTGTAATTATAACATTGTATTACATTACAATTGTTTGAAATTGTATCCTAAAGTGCACTAAACACTTACTTGGTTGAGTGATTAAGTTGATTCCAGAAGCAAAATAAATTCTCCGGTCTCCTGTGTTAGTCACACACTCAGCTTTCCCTAAGCAATAACTATTTGATTATATGACTACTCTGATACATCTGATTACAATGCTATTGCATTGTATAACATATAGTTCAAATTGTTCATATTTTTACTTAAAGAAAAAATTCAAATACTTGTTGATGCTATATTCCGCTAACTATTATTTTAAATGTATTGCTGTTCCCTCATTTTTGTTAGCTACTTACTTGATTCAACAATAAGTTGGGTTCCTGAGCCAAAGTACAGTTTCCACCCTCCACTATCAGTCACACAGTGTTCTGGCCCTGACCATGAACTCTACATACATTTTTTGTTACATATTCTACTTACATTTGATATATTCAATTTCATTTCATTTAAATATTATGTGGAGGTTAGTTGTATCCAAACACTATATTTCTAAGTAAAAGACCAGTCTTGTAATATCCTGAGCCCTTAGCTAAATGTAAAATGTAATAAATCTACTGTGTAATGTTTTATTTTGGACTATATTCTACAATAATGAAAAACGACAACCTTACCAAAACCTAAAATCATTAGCGTGTTCCTATAAGTTCACAATAGTTCTGGAAAATTTGCCTCCATTTATTTCAGTTAGTCACATTTATATACTCTAATTAGACTTTTTGTAATAAAATGTGTAAGATCAAATCTGTTACTTATGAAGTATTTAAAGTCAGTTACTTACTTGTTTGAACCGTCAGCACTATGCCAGTGCCAAAGATCATCTTATATCCACCTCCAGTATTCACACATTATGAAGACTTGCAGCAAAAACTTTCTTATGTAAGATGTAGTTTTTCTCATATATTATTATCCATTAATATTGGATATTAACATTTTGCTTCACTTTATCATTAAATCCTGCCAAATTTTGGTTTATTTTGTTCTAGTTCATTGACTTTCCATTATGGACAATAACAATAAAGAATAGACATTGTTATTGTATATAATAATGTTGGTAATACTATTTGAATTACATTAAAGTGCACTAAACACTTACTTGTTTGAGTGATTAATTTGATTCCAGAGCCAAAATAAATTCTCCGGTCTACTGTGTTAGTCACACACTCAGCTTTCCCTAAGCAATAACTATTTGGCCTTTATGACTACTCTCATATTGCATTGTATAATATATAGTTCAAACTGAGAATTTAACACATCATTAACTTTTAACATTAACATATAAATAAATATATTGTTAATTAAAAAAAACTTTTTTTCCCCAAATATTCTAATGCTTGCTGATGCTGATGTGTGAAGTGTACATTAGTGTTGATTAAGTAATCATTTTATCTCAATTTTCATAGTATGGTAAAAAAAAAAAAACAACCTCAAACTCTACAGGATGTCTTTAGGAAAATTTATGGTTAGTTGTTGGCTACACAAAAACACTAGTGTTGAATTATATAAATATATATAAGGTATATAATAAAATATATATACACACAATATGACCTAACAACTATTTCGCCAATTTTGTTTACCACTTACTGATTTAAATTTAAATGTATTGTTGTTCCTTCATTTTTTTTAGCTACTTACTTGTCTCAACTATAAGTTGGGTTCCAGAGCCAAAGTAGATTCTCCCGGCTCCAGATTGAGTCACACACTGTTAATTTCCTACACAATAATTCTCTGCTCTAAAGCAGTATTCTAGATCAATTTCAATGAATGTGGTTAGAAATAGAAATGTTATTAGAAATCACTTTTATTATAATTTTTTGTGCATTACAGTATGTGGATAGTATATTTGTAATATCATGTGCCAGTAGTAACACTAAGTCTATCTCATGACAGTTACTCCAACACCTTCTAAAGTTTACAAACTAAAGTTTAAATAAAATTTTTGTGCTACAGTCCTTCAGAGAAACTCTAACCTCAATGATGAACTATACTATAAAATACTTTTGATGTTGCACACTTACTTTTCTGAACAATCAGCTTGATTCCTGAGCCAAAGTAGAGTTTAAATCCTGAACCATCAGTCACACAGTGTTTTGGCCCTGATCATTAATTCTAGATATCATTTTCATGAGCAACATGTATTTAAGATGCATTTCATCAAATTCTATTTGAATAGTTGTGTCTATAGCATGCATGGAGATTGGTGACATATCCAAACACTATGCATTTAATTAAAAATCAAATAGATAGATAGATAGATAGATAGATAGATAGATAGATAGATTTCATTATCCTGTCCCACTATAAAAACATGACATA